>JAWLRI010000307.1:2567524-2616059 GCA_034781795.1 Crypturellus tataupa | reverse complement strand
ACCAGCTGAAGGCTATTTCACCAATTCTCAGTCCCCACACAGCTGAAGGCTGTCTCACCAATTCTCAGTCCCCACACTTGCCTTTCAAACACGATGTGGATGTTCTTCATAGTGCTGATTTCCTTGTGTCTAAAACATCAAATAAGCTATGAAGGAAGGAAGGTTATGTTAGCTAAAGTGTTAGTTTGACTCACCATGGAAGACTGAACTAAACGTAATGAAAGCAATTTCGGTATCCACTAAGGTGTTAGACTATAAACTTAATTATGAAAGGTGCTAATCCACAGAGATAAAAAGAGTTCCTTTTTTTATTGATTTTTTCCTTTCAAGTAGCAGGTTGTCAGCTAGTGATCACTGTGGAACCTTTTCAGAGTACTAATCAGAAGTAAGCTTGTAAGCTATTATTTCAGCCCTAAGACTGCTGTAAGTTTCTTGTTCTTAACTGCAGTGTTAGATAGATCTGCAGCTCTGTAGGTTAACCCATCCTTGACTTGTCCTGTAGTCACATGCAGTTTTTTTACATCCTGGTCCCTTAAATAGGGAAAATGTTCATAGTCCATTGATAAAGACACTGTCTGCATAAGAGGGGAGACAGCAGAAGAGAGAGAGTCACAGACAGAGAAGGATGAAGAGAGCTCTGGAGATGGTTCTTTCACACAGGTAGGAAATATCAAAATATGGCAGACAATTGTAAAATACAGGATATGTTCTGAAACCAAAGCCTGAAGTAGGAACGCTGCTATGCTACATTCTACAACTCCAAAATATCCAGCAATCTACTTACAAAGAAGTATACTGGTACTTATTTAAAATGTAGTATTTTTTATGGAATAATAACTGCTCTCACAGCAATTATATTGAAATTCCCTAAATTCAATGGTTATGTGAAAATCTCAACTTCCATTTTTTAGGAAATAGTTTTCTTAGCACTGTAACTGTAAAAAACCAGCAGAGATAACATGACTGCAGTATATCTAGATGGTTTAAAAAAGAAATAAAAACACATTTCTTATTTGGGAGCTTGTTTTTTCATTTCTGAATACCTGAATCTGGTCAGTTCCTATGACAGACCTGAACTGGAATTCTGGAAGGGTGCAGAATAATCTCCTTTGCTCAGTTAATGTTGTTAGTGTAGAAAGGCTAATGGGTTTCCTCTGGCTCAGAAAGACAGAAGGGGAGGCTTCTGTCATCCTTGTCTAGGAAGACACTCTATTTCATCTTGATGGATAACATTTCACTGGCCTTAGGCACACACACCTTTGTCACTTCCAGGCTGATCTGAGGCCATGACCATTTAGGAAATGAGCTACAACAGTTCATCAGCACCTGTGACCCTTCTTTTCTTTTCACCGGTTCCTCTCAGAAGGTTTTTGCTCTTTGTTTTCTTACATATAGACTCAAAATATACAAAATATAACTTAGATGACAACTACCAAGATTAGGGCTACCGTTAGCAACTATTTCTTGATATTACAATAGCTATCTCAAGCCTAATATTGAAGTGGAACCTGGTCCTTGCAAGAGAAAAAATCCTGCAAGAGATTACTAGTACCTGTAGGATGAACATAAACTCATGCTCCAAAACACTGCGAACATTGCCACTTTGACTTCATATGTACAGCGTACTTTTTTCACCAAGACTTCTCAAACATATTAAGGTACTTCTTAAAACAGAATTTAAAAAAAAAAAAAAAAAAAAAAAAAACCTCTTTTATACCACTCTGTGGCTTACATAAGATTCTCTTTCTTCTGGGAAGGGGATGAAAGAGAACATAAACCATACATGACATCTCAGTGTGTTGCTTAATGCTCTACTGGCAGCCTCTTGGATTTTACAGTGACAAGGGTGGCAAAAGAACCTATATAGAAGAGATTAGCTAGGGATTTGGGAGAAGGGGAGCCAAGTGACAGTCATAGTGGCTGAAGAAAATTCAGGGAGCACAGAGAGGATTGTAGAAGCACCTGTCTGTCAGAATGCCCTGAGTGTATATTTATCTCCCTTTAACTATTACCCACGAGTCAGATAGCGCTGCTCGCTGAAAATTCAAGATCCTCAGAATCTGTGGATATCAGCTTTGCCCTCTGAGCCAATAGCAATAATTATGTGTCATTGTACACGAACACCTGATAGCTTCTTTTGCTTCTTTTTTATGGCTTCACCTGCTATAAAAGCAAAGCAAAATTATACCCACTAGTTGAAATTACTCATTTAAATTTTTTTTATGACGGTCTCTAAGATTTTTATGACAACCTCCCTCTTCCTCTCTCCTGATACTACATTTTGTGTGTGTGTGTGTGTGTTTGTGTGTGTGGCATGTAAGGAAAAACAATCCAGGAATCTTGTTAGCAATCTTTAGGGCACTGTCTTCAATGCTACATAAATACTAAGAGACGACATTTATTGCTACATGTAATACAACCCAGAAGCTTATTTTAATAAGATAAAGTAATCATCTCCTGGCTTTTGTTTAATTACTTGAGAAAGTTATTACTATATGCTCCACCTTAAGAACATAGGAACAGAGGGATAACATTTTCTTATTTAGCCTGAAAACTTTCTCTAGCTACATCAGTACTGTGAAATTCACAAAACAGTTACAAAAATAAATAAATGGTGCAGAAAAATAGTTAAAAGAAAATGGAAGTTATTTAGAATACAGCAGTATATGAACTGCTGGCTTTTGGTTTCAAATCTGATCCATCAAAGAGTTTGTAATCATTGGTTACTATTTTACTAAAATATTTGATTCAATAATCTGCATTTGTTGGCTGTTTTGTCTTGTAGGAAACTGTTTATAATCCCAGTGATAATGAACCCCATTGTCTCTGCCAACACTGAACATAACTGGAGATTAGATACTTCTCACCATCTTTATTCTGTTGCAGGCTTCAATACAGAATTGCCTTTACAAAAGCAATCATGGAAACAAAGAATTGCAAGCATCTACTATAGTTTTAATTCCTATCTTATTAAAAATATTTGGCATCATAATTCATTCTATTTTTTTTTTTTGCATTTTAAGTTTATATACCTAATCTGTAATTTACTAGAGTCCTCTCAAAACAAACAAATGAACAAAACCCTCTTTTTTGTATATATATGAGTTTAATCATCTGCTGCTTGCCTGTTCTTCATCTTAAGGATTCTCAAATCACTCTAGCATGTTCTATAGGTCTTCTAAAATAAAGGTTTATCAGGTCCAACTCATGTGCAAATGACTATCATCTCATTGTATTACCCAATAAGCCAGATTTTTATTATGCTGTAGACTGAGTTCTACCTCTTTTGGCTTTTTGAGGATCTCATCTTGAAAGTTGTGAATAGAGTAAGCAAATTGGTTTTGAAATATGATACAATATTTAAATAACCACAATCGCTCATTACATAAATCACTCATTGCATAGAAATTAAACATGTAACATAATAGTACTTTAGTACCTTTACACTTTTGTTTATCATTCACTTAACATTCATTTTTCCAATAGCATTATATTTAAGGAAAACATAAAGAAAAAAGATTTTGAATGATAGAGCTTCCAACTCTGAAAAAAAACTTGGAAGACCTTCTTTATAGTTCATTTGATAAGTCTCAAGCACAACCCAGCATTCAGTCTACAAAAGAAACGTGAACATTTGTGAGTTCTTGCAAGTGTGGTGCAATGCTAAAACCAATGAGAAGTGAAGAGAGAGAGAAAAAAAAGAAAGAACTTGGACCGTATTTCAGGTCCAATTTAACATAATTTAAAATTAGTGCTGGAGCATTCAACTAGAACAATGTTTTCAGAACCCATTAGAGCTGCTCTAGAGACAGGCGGAGGACACCCTGAGGAGCAATACAAAGTAATACCTTCTTTATTTTCCCTGAAGGGCTTTGCGTGACCCAGAACCTCACAGTAAGATCAGGGAAAGGAAAGGCATAAGTAGTATTAGGAAAAAATGAGGCTGAAATTTCTTCCCTGAAAGTAGTGCTTGATGTTAGCATGTCTAAAGGTAGAATAAAATATTCTTCTGTTCCAATCGTATATGTTAAAAACCATTAGTTTCGACCATGAACAGAAGTTACAATTGACTCAACATTAAAAATGCTTGTGGGGTTATTCATCTGATTTCTTGATTTTAAACCAAACTAAGCTATAAAATAAAAGATCCACTTGGATGTCAGGAGACATTTTTGCTTGGTTGAAATGCAGATGCAGGGAGAGAAGAGAAGAAAGAGGACTTTCAGCGAAAATGAAAACCACACAAAGAAGAAATAATAATTCATGTCAAGTTGAATGTTAGGGTTTGAAAACAAAAAGTTCTTCATTTTGTGTGAAGGCTACTTAATCTTTTTTTTTAACTCCTACTCTTCTTTAGTTCTTTATTTCAAAAGAAAAGGCCATTTCAACATGTGAAGAAATAGTTCATTTAAAAATGTCCAAAATATTGCAAGTTTTGAGATACTAAAACATTTTAACATTTTCTAGCACTTTGTTTTCTGCTTTTCTTTCAGTTGAAGGTGTTTGCTCACAGTCTCTTTAGAACTTCATGTACTTGTGAATTTACTATTTGCTAAGGAAAAAGGCAGCAACCCAGAGCTAGCTGTTATTGAAGAGCACAGGATTGTCTGGGTAATAATTTGTTGCATTTATGTGGAATTAAAGGGGAGAGATTACTGGGGACTTTCTATTTTTAAACCAAATTCCTTGAGATATGTATAAGTCTCTGTAGATTTTTTCCATGTTCTCATCATAGAACACTGTAGATTTCAATATTCTCATCAGCCTTTTTCTTTAGAAAAGAGCCCGGTTTGTGCTCCTGATTAACCATGTGCAAGAAAATGCAGGAGGTTCCAGGTAGCGGAGCAGAAATCTTCTCAGAAATCTGAAAGATTAAAAAAACAAATAGACTTTTAAAATGCCTCTCTGCCAGGACACCATCAAAACATTTCAAATGTCATTTTTGTGTTAGTTTTAGCTATGAAAAAGGACACCAAAGGACACTCCATATCAGAGCATCTCAATAGTTAGGTTAAATGCGTAATATGTGAACCAGTCCTATCTTTTCTCATACTATATGATGCAATATTAAAGAAATAGTTTTGATAATACACAGGATGACAGTGAATATATGAAAACTGTGAGTATTTGAATACTCACATTAGTGGCATTTAAGTTCAAAAAATTCCTCTACTTACAGATTTAGAATGTGAAGTAGCCAAGTCTGCTGGAACATGAATTAAATACCAACCCAGAGGAAAAACAAAAGTAGCCATGCCCACATGAAGCTGGATCATAGTTTACAATAATTTTCTTTGTAGATCTTACAGTAGGTTATTTTCTAATTAATACCTAAGTTAATAATTCTCTCTCAAAATCAAATAGGTTTTGCTCTATGCTTTTTATTTTTAGTTATAAGCCAAAGCCGTGTTAGCATCAGGCTGTTTGTGGCTATCCCAACATAAAATTCCACATCTGGCCAGAACCTCTACAGCTGGTCAATTTGAGGAGTATTATCTATCTTCTTTATGTTAAGGAATGTTAGTCTACAGGTATTCTTAGTGACATGGAAATTTATTGGAGTAGATGAACGATTTCCTCCAGATCTTTTTTCTTCCAAAATGAGCCCAGGTTTCCTCTTCACTCACCGTGTCCTTTGCTTACTGCTCTGCTAATAAAGATTCCATCTTTGCCTGCCATTTCTGGAAATACTGCTGAGAAGTCTTGGTTTATTTAGTTTTTAATCTTCTGGTTAATACCAAGATGGAATATTTGTACAAACGTTGTATCATTGCACTAATTGGACAGGATTTTGTCAGAATTATTTTTTCCTTGAGATTCTAAGAAAGCTATGTATTTCTTCTGTTATGAACCAAATCAGGAACAAAAGCCTCTACCTATCGCTGTAACATTAGGGGATGTAACTCTTCCAGGGAAGACTCCTCCTCCTCCTAAAGACCTGTTCCCGAGGAATTGAAAAGGGTGGAAAGCATGGCTCCACTGAACATGTACATCCACATTTAGACTGGAAACACTGAGTTAAACTGTGCCTCTACACTCATTTCTGCCGTTGCAGACTGTGGCAAAACACTTTGCTCATATACTATTAAGATATTCTTATCATGCCTCTCTCAAACATATCCATTCCTTCAAGTAGCAATGATGAGTGCTCAGAGCACTGAGGAATAATGGCTAGAAATAGTACAGGCCACAGCAGAGGCAATTTTTTGGATTTCACTGCAATCCCTTCAGAGCTTCTCAGAGATAGCCTGACAATTCAGTAAAGTTTAAATTTTTCAGTTAAATTTTTCTCTTAGCTTTCTTGCTAGTAGAAGGGAAATTCTGTCATTGCGGACAGTTCAGTTAAGACATGTTCATGATACAAGTGATGTAAAAAAGACACTGATGAACTAGAAGTTCAAAGACAGAAATTAAGAATATGCCAAAGTTCAAAAACAGACACTGCAAAAAACCTCCAGTTTTAAAGGTCAAATTAAACCTCCGAATTAAAGGTCGGGCACCATAGAAAGACCAAATGAAATACCAAACCACCAAGTGCTGTTTTTGGGTGCATGTCAAGAAAAAGGACGAATATGATCTTGCTTCTGTATGTGGTAATGCATAAGTCACCTTCTTGGAGGATTCTATTTTGAAGTCTAGTGTTCACCGGTCTCGAGGACTGTGAAGTAGCAGGAAGGGTTCTAGCAGGTGAGAGTGTGCAAAAATAATGATTATAGTCTTAGAGCAAATCTTTGGGTAAAAAGCTTTGGAAGATCTTATGCCATTCAGCATACTTCTATCCTTCAGCACTTTAAAGCAAGTTATTTGAAACTGTCAGATACCCAAAGCAACGAACTGAGTGAATCTTAAGTTTGTTTCACTCCTGTGATTCCAGAAGTCCTACATGGTATACAAAGGACTGTGAGAAAAACTCACACATTTTGAGGTTTATAAAACTCTTGAAATGTGACAGAGCCCCCAGTATTGCAGTAGTGACTAATTCCACAGGCCTCCTAATTCCTCTGCTTTAAAGTTAAATAATCTTGAGCAGTTCTTTCTCTCCCATATATGGGTCATATGCTGAGAGGTATCTGTCCCTTTCCAGACCAGACCAGAGAAGAACTACCTAACAACTTCTAGTATCAGGACAGCAAACAAGCCATTCTCTAATTCTGGGGTTGATATTTTCTTCAGCTGTCCAGGCTACCAGTCTGCAGTCATTCACACATTATTACCAATAGGTGTACAATATACTTAGTAGGTCTAGCCTAGTAAGAAGGTGATGGGCCTACGGTTTAACAAGTTGAAACCCCGACATGGTATGTAAGTAATTATCTGTAATTAAAATGAGATCGCACTGTTCAGGTGTACAGACCCAAGGTCAAACTAGTTAGGGAACAATGTGGGAGATCACTGGAAATTGCATACAATTGCTGCAACGAACCTCTTCTGACAGGTCCCACACAGTTCATTGTCCTTAATCAAGGGGACATGGCAAATGGGGTGGCAGGGGGACTCAAACTACCCTAACATGTGTGTCATGGCTTGGTAGTATGGTGATGCCACACACTTGGCTTCCACTCCTACCTCTCTGCTAAGGAAAAGCAACAGATTAGTTGCAACAGATTAGTTAGGAGCACTTCATCATCACTCTAATTCACTGTTCTATTTACACATGCCAAAGACCCTGAAAAGTAGTCAAACAACAGTAATTTAATCCCTGCTTTTCAGAACTGGGAAATGAAGTGGTTGCATAGACAAAAGGTATTTGAAACAACAGTAGTTGAACCAGTTATGTGGTCAAATTGAGTATAAAACTGGCATTTCAGATGGTAAGACATTTCATTCTCATTTCACCACTGCTGCAGTTTGGTTGTTCACTGGTCCTGCTAATTCTAGGTGTTCTTCAAACTTCCTGGAGTCCTATGAGACTTTAAAGGAGTTCGTACTGAAGTTTAGTGTTGCCATCTGGTCAAAGTAGACCTTTTACTGTATATGGTGATTCTACCGGTAAGCTATTTTATATACTCAACAGTTTTCTAGTACAGAGGCTAACACAGCAATTTACTGAAGATATTATAGAAAAACAATGTACTGCATGTTGAAGATGGCTATTTGCTATGTAATAGTCAGTCACCAGAAAAGTGTAGACTTTTAAATGAAACCAGAAGTGCTGTAATAAACAAACCTAACTGGCCTTTGGAGTTTTCACTAAGCATTTCTCCACATTAAAATGAGGAATGACTATCATGTGTTTTTTAGAAAACTGGTATGTCATGCACATGATTTAATAACTCAGATCTGCTTAAAACACAAGACCTAATAACCTTTATTTGAAATATCTCACTAAAATAGAATGGATACTGCTGGAGTACAAAGATGTTTCTTGAATCTTTCTAAATTAAATAACATTTGCATACATATTTGCAGACAAAATTTACCACTTTTATTCTGGTGTTAGTCCTATTTAAGCTGAAGAGCAGCAGAATTCATTCAAAAACTGTCCTTTCTGAAAAACTATACTGGGACTATAGAATAATACCCTTTATGAGAAAGTGTCAAGACCCAGCATGTTTTAAGACCATATTTTTATAGCATTTCTATCAAATCTTTGGGGAAAAAATAAAAAAGGGAGAGAAAAATAACTTCCAAAACCTTCCAAAGCAAGAGGTAGTGGGAACAAATGGCTAAAAACCAAACAAACAAAGATAAAACTGTATTAAAAGAGTTGACATTTTTAAGGTTTAACTCTCACATCACATTTTTTCTGGCTTCAGCAATCATATTGCTCATAGAAAGGTTCTGACTCCAGAATACCAAACATATGGTTAGTTAGTTTGCTTTTCCTGAGATATTGAATCACACCTAGTCCCTTTCATTCATCAGTGAAGTATAAGTAAAGAACAAAAATATTTTTTTCGGTGTTTATGCAGGTAAATATGAATAGTCACATAAGAGAGGAGAGGGGGAAATTTCCTGAAACACAATTGGAGACAAAGAATATATGGTGGAAGTAACACACTTTCCTCACTCTGACCCCTAATTGTTCGCTGCGAGAGGCAAGATCTTTGGCAAGACCTGGTGAAGCTGCTCTTATAACAACCAAGGAAAGAAGAAGTGATGGACATAACTAGATTTCCTTTGCATTTTTTTTCATAACTTCCTATGCAGAAGATCAAGAATAAGTTTTGATGCCTGTGTAAATAACTAGCTTAAAAGCTGTGAACCTCTGAAAGTTGTGAATGTGCAAATTAAATATAATTCAGGAGCAGCAGTGCCAATTCTCTTGCTCATGGACATATCCCAAATGAGTGAACAGTAAGGTGCTGTTTATAAGCCTGTGTATAAAAGATGCTTTGAAAACAGTCATACTCTCGCAGACAACCTGTGTGGGTTAAAATATGAGAAAGAATCTTCCACAATTTTTTTTTTTCTGGAGTTTTTCCCCTATTCATTACTGTAAAGAAGCAGAGTTAGGTCTAGCTTGCCACATTTTGTCTCTCAACACTGTGTTCCTGTTCCCTGAAAAAAAAAATCAGAAAAAAAAAGGATAGAAAGGCAGGAAACAGAGCAAGGAAGCAAAGAAGTTTCTCCTCTGAAAGAACTAACCAATATGGGAAGTCTAGGACAGCAAAATGAAAAAGTAACATCATAAAAAAACCACCACTAATACCCTTAAAAAAAAAAAAAAAAAAAAAAAACACATATCAGTGTAAAAGAGTTCTAATGAAAATGCACCTGAAGGCTTACAGTCCTCTCTGTGCACTGTGTTTCCTCAAGTCATAATGAAATATGTCTGTCTTTCTCACCCTTGTCCTGAGGAAAAAGCAGCAGTGACAGTAACGAGCACATGGCATGCTGCACCAGGCAGAATCCCTTTAAACCCCTATGGGAAAGATCTAAATGCAAGTTCCAAGTGAAGGTGCTAGAATCCAATCATACTCCTAGAAGAAACCGTGGAGTAAAGGCATCCATTAGCACCAGCGCCTCAGTAATAGGAAACAGCAACTGTACTGTGGAGCTATACAATATTTTTGGCACTTCTCTTGGTAAAGGCAATTCTATTGCATGATCTTTATGTCTGCTTGATTTACATTGCAGGAACTTTCAACGGGCACATCCATGTACACGGAGTTTATTTGAGTTGTTTAACTCTGTGGAAAATGATTACAAACTTCCCACTTTAGTGGCAGTGGTAGCTTAGCACCCATCTTCCAGACATATGAATTTCTTTTGAAGGTACAAGGAATTAGGTAAATGGACCTATCATATCTATCCTCATACTAGTGATACAAGGTATTCCACAACATTAAACAGAAAGGCATTTCTTCTAAGATATGTAATTTGCAGAGATTACTCTCCACCTTTGATTTTTTTTAACTATCTAGTCAGCATGCTAACTGATTTCACTCATCTTTATAAATAGCATTTGTCTTTCCCTTGCAATTCAAATATAATTTACACTATGCAAAGAGATTAGAGACCCTGATTTTATATGAAATGTCTTTGAGTCACAATGAGGAAAATGACTCACTTCCATCATGACTCCAGTAAAATGACTCCAAGATATAAAAATTATCTGTTCTGTCTAGTACTCTCCTTTCTATTTAATTATTTTCCTTAACAGCTTGACTACTGATGAGGAATGATTCAGGGCGAAATTTGCACCCATTGTTTTCAGGCCAATCTTTCAGTATCAGATCTCCCAGTGGTAGCACTTCTTATGGGCAGTGTTTTGCTTCAGTTGCATTCTGATTCAGAGTCCAGTCAGCAATATCAGTATAAGATCCCACTGAGAAGGAAAAGAGCTGGCTGTTCCACAAAAAGCTCATTAGAAATGCAAAATCGGGGGAGTAATCTATACGGTACAGTGACATGGTCAACTTTGGGTTTATTTCTGGACTTCCCAGTAGAAAAAAGATACGCACACACTGGAGCAAGTCCACTGAAGAGCCACTGAGTGCCTAAAGTCATGGAGCTTCAGACATGTAAGGGGAGGCTGAGAGAGCTAAGGCTGTTCAGCCTGGAGAAGAGAAGGCTGCATATAAAATGCATATAAGTAACTGATAGGGTTAATAAAGAAGATGGAGCCAGAATCTTATTGGTGGTGCTAAGTGACAAGACAAGAAAATATATCTACAAACTGAGATATAGGAAATTCCATTTAAATATAAATGCTTTTACTGTTTTTTGCAGCTTCTCTTTTACAGTAAGAGTGGTTAAACACTTTAATAGCAGGTTGCTCAAAGAGGTTGTGGGGACCTCATCCTTGGAGATACTCAAAATCCAACAGGACTCAGTCCTGAGCAACCTGCTTTAGCTGACCCTGTGGGGAAGAGGTTGAACTAGGTCCTCTCCATCCTTAGCTCTTCCGTAATTCTGGTAGGAGCCGACCTGCTTGCACTGCTGCCAGAGTATTTCCAGGATATATATCTTAAAACCTGTTAGCTGAAGGGACCCTTGGCACCCGTGTTTGCTCTATAATGATCCTGTACCTAAACATCCAAGCTGAGGATCAATAATCTCCAGCCCACAGAAGCAGGAAACATTTGATTCTCTGTGCACAATGTTAGTAGGCAAAGAAAAGGAAAATAAAAATGTGCAAGAGAGGGTGCATCCTTCAACTTTAGGGCAAATAAAAGATATTCACAGTAAAATGTATGATGGAATTGTGTATGAAACAGCACATCAGTTTAATACAATAAATTTATTAGCAACTTTAATTATGTGCATTTCAAAAATGAGTATGGAAGAAAAAGAGCATGCTGATTTCTGGCTCATCAAGCTACAAATAAATTCTCTCTCTGAGGAAAGAAAGCAACATAAGAAATATCAAACCTGTGGAAAGAACAGTAGAAACCTCACACTCAGGGTCCTATGCCAAAAATTCACTGAAAATTGGTCTTGCCACAGCCTCTATAATTTTACCGTTATTTTTCCTGGACATCTCTTTTCCTCTACTCACTCAAGAAATAATTCTGTCACTGATTGTGAATTTTGTATTTTAGTAATGATGGCAGAAAAGAAAAGAAAAGGTTCAACTTACTTGAGGGCCAGCTTTCCCCCATAAGGACAGATCTGATGCTGGAAATCCCAGCCAAAGGAATGGTGTCTGAGCAGAATCCAGGGCAGCTTCACACTTCTCAAAAGCTGTATCGTGGGCCACATCTCTGAGGCTAGACACATGCACTAATCCTGATAGAGTAGGGCAACCTCCTTTGGACCTTTCCCGCCCAGGATCAGAGATCCAGACAGTCTCTTACCAATGAATATCAGTTTGTGCTGTTGAAAAGGCAAAAGAGCTCACGTTAAGGAACTACACGGGCCCATTTTCATCTCTACAAAGTGATAAAGCCAGCCCACAGACTATTTCCTAGAAGTGAGGGAAGCAAACCACCATGCAAGTGCAAAAGAAAATACAGAAATGGATAAAAAATGATTTGATTTTTAACATCCCCTCGAGCTGACTAGTGCCCAGAGATTTTGTGCCCTTTTACTTTTTCACATTATTCTTTTGTTTCCATAGCTGGTACTTTCATGAAAGGTCCAAATAGAAAGCTATTATTGGCCAACCATTGGTATTTCCTTTGCTTTCTCAGAGACTCTTCAAATGTTACTTCCAATGTCTATGCTGTTACCCTATCATAAATGCAAATTTATCCAGCAGTCCCTCGTTCCCCATGAAAAACTTGCATTGCATTTAGGAGGGAGAGCATGACTAAGTAGTGATCTTGGAACATCTGATTTATTACAAATTCATACCCTTCATTAACCTAAAGTATTTTGTACCTGCAGACTTCTCCTAGGCAACGTACCTGCTTTTTTGATGCAGAAGGTGGGAGAATGGTGTCCCTGTTTCTCTTGAAAAAGCACTAGTTTTTCATGCTGCTATGGTGTGGTATGTTGTTTGTAAGCTAGCATTTAAAGAATGATCCCGTTTGTCAAAGTGCAGCTGGAGCATCATGTTCTCTTTCTTATATTTTACCACAAAATATCCAAACAAGTCATACTGATGATGCAGAGAAAGTGGAGTTTGGTTTACATCAAAGGAATTTATGAAAGTTAATGCATATCAAAAATAAAAAGGCATCTGAGTCACCACACAAAAGCTATTTTTGAACTTATATAATCAAATATACTTACGTACAATATAGAGAGACTGTGCCAGCTATGGCATCCATATCCCTCTACTGTAATTAATCTTTACAGGCACTTTCAGTCATTTTAGATCTACATTTACTTCTGCCTCACACAGTTGTGATGTTATCTCAGTTTTCACCATCTGTCACAGACATCAGAAACACTGACTTAAATCAAAGACCATAAAACCAAGTTTTAAAGCATCGTTTTTCATATTTTACAGCCTATTTAGGCACACACATATAATTAAGACAAAAAAGCACCATGTTATTTAATGAAAACTGAAAAGTATCAGCAAAGAAGCTACATTTTTTGAGATCTTTGCTTAATGTATGTACTTAGGTCTTGCACCTTTCACATTTTGGTTCACACCTTCCATTTCAAGTTCCTCTCTGTTTATAAAGAAAATACACAATGGAAATAGCAGGAGAGGAAGAAATCTTGCGGAAGATAGGCAGTTACCAGGGTGTCTTTTCATGCTCTAGCAATTTTAGGACTCTTACCAAATAGCTACACCATTAATGAGAAGTCTAATGATTTCTATTCCTTTTCTGAATGATTTAACATGTCACCAGTATTTATGAGGAAGGCTGCTGTACCTGCAGGGACATTATGTACTTCACTATATTTCAAGCTGAGAGATGTTGAAAATGTAGCATTGGTTTATTTACTTACTTTTTTCTTTAAACAGTCTTCCTTTCCCTCCCTCCTTTCTAAATGCACCTGCCACATTTCTGGTAGCCCAAAGGTAGAAAAATGTCTTCAGGCTTGTTGCCAGCTTTGCTTTCCTCCAAATATCTACCAAATCACCCAAAGCTCTTATTAACTGAGTGAACTGAACCTTTAGAGAGCAACTGTTACAGTCCCTTCTGGGGATTTTTTTTAGTAGCTTACAGTAAATAATTCAAATTTGAGAGTTCTGTACACTTACTCATTTACCTTTATTTTTCAAAGCATTTCTAGCACTCGATAATTCTGCTAAAAAAATAGTCCAACTAGATGAATCTGGTTTCAAATGTCATATCAGTACATATTTCCTTTTCAAAATTGCTGAAGAGAAGTTTTCTCTGTCTTCCTGATACCATAGGCAGTAGTTGAACTCCTGATTCTTCTGCCATGTGCTGCCTTATTTGCTGAAAGTGTTGCCAGTACCAGCAGTTACATTGCTTACGTGTAGAAACAAGTATAACCTTAAGCATTTGCAAGATTTTTGCCTTGATTCTTTGCTATAAAATTCCAGTTTCTCCTCTGGCACCAATATTTTCTATTAAGGATTTTATTTCCATAAATATACCTGTCTGGATTTTAATTTAATCCTTCTCTTGTTATTTACCAAGTTACACAGCTTCCTTAAAGATTAAATCTCTGAACATATTCCTAGAAGTGCAGTGATAGTGATGGCAAGATCAAAAATTATTTAAAGTATAGAAATATCACTGGAAAACACATCTTTTTTAAATTTTAAAATTGCCCCCTCCTTCTTCAACATCTTTGCTACACCATTATTTCTCAAGGAAGTAGATAGGAAACTCCCTCTACACCCACACTCTGCCAAATAACTCAAAAAACTCACTACTGATGCATTTGCTAGCCAATCCATTAGCAACTACTTCAAAAATGAAGCAAGTGCTCTGGGTGAATTCCATGGCCATTTCTTGTGCTACTGGTGCAAGTGATGATAAAACACGTAGATTGATTCTCTCCTAGCCCATGTAAATGCAGAACTTTGTGCCTTGTGTGCAGAGAAAGCTCCCTCAATCATTTCTGGAAGTGCAAAAGTTTACTTTTGCCATGATAATCAATCAATATACAGTTAAAATTATTGACAAAAGGCAGAATGGATCGGGTACAATTACTAAAAGACAGTGAAAGAGGAAAATGGTGGTGATAGTGGGGAAGGTGTGATAGAGGAGCAGGACTCTTCTTCCTTTCCTTAGAGGGGAAAAAAAATTCAAACTATTTCTGTTTATCGTTCTCTCCATCATAGATCCTCTACATCTTGAGAAGGGAGAAGACAATTTAAGAAGGAACGGAAAAAAACAGAAAGAGTTTGTACTTGACATTCAAGAAGGTTGTCAGATGTGCGACAATATTTCACAGGGGACTGAATCTTTGAAGTCTAAAAGCATTGCTCAATTTTATGTAGGGTTTTCACTGTCTAAAGATACTTAGATTTTCCCTTTTTTTTCCTTTTTATGCAATATTTAAGTTTTGCTTACAGTAAAAGCTACCTGAAAAGTTGCTGAAAGTCAGCTCTCTCCCTGCTTTTTTCAGTGTGTCTTTATGTCATTTTACTCTGATTAAGTATCATGGGGTGGAAAATGAGTCATAGAATATCACTGAATGATGTATCAACATCCTCAGTTCTGCTTTTCTCCCTTGCTGTGACTGGAGTTCTCCTGTTATAGTTCATCCACCAATATGCTTGTAGTATATAGCATAATTATAAAGCAACTATGATGTACTTTAGGAAACCAAAAACTGGAGCTGGATTTTCTATCTTTATTACCTCAAAGGCTTTCAGCTCCTTCAAGTACTTTTAAAACTATCTTCTTATAAATGAATGACTCATAAGGTTCTTAACATGGTCAGTGTGTTCGCTGCCTCTAACTAGGCTAACAGGAGTTAGCTGCTGCTGGGAAGTTTTCTAGAGAGGTTTTTGTCATTAATATTATTCTTTTTCTTTGCTCCTTCCTGCTGTTCCCAACCAATAATAGAACATAAAAGCAGATTTTATCATTAATCTTAAATCTGATAGAAATAACACAAGATTAGAAGTGATTACAATAAAAAGTGTTATCTCAGCCAAAGGGAAGTGTTAAAGTGAACTTTTATGAAAGCTAATATGCTAACAACCATAATTCAACATACCAATGTCTGCCAGTTGAATACACTACCATAAATCACGAAACTTTCTCAGGACTTCAAGTGAAAAACAAGGAGAAGGAGGTTTTGAATGGAGCAGCTGTGCTAAGCGAGGAACAGGCTCGAATGTTTGCAAGGGGAGTTGCTTAACAAGTAGAGACTGATTCATAAAGGACGTGTTGCTAATCAGAGTCTCCGCTGCACTCAGGCCTCCTGAGACATTACATCTTGGGGAAATAATGAAGGCCATTAAAATAGCTATTTATTACACTGTGGCACATTTTACTTACAGAATTTGTAGAATTCCCTTGAGAAATCTCTCAAATGCTGCAGCAAAAGTATTGGTAGTCAGTGGGAATTATAACGATGTTTAATGTAGGAGATGCACCGTGAGGTACGATGGAAGGCATAGGTCAGAGAAATGTGACAAGGGAAAACCATAATTGTACACAGTCAATGAATCTAAATGAATCTCTAATTATGATGTAAGCTGTTATGAATCTACGTTACTGCATGAAAGAGGCTTGTTACTCATAAGAAGCTCATTATTCCCCCATACCCAAAGAATGGACGTTGCAATGCAAAAGCCTGTTTTCATAGTGAACAGCACTGTGAATCCATGTCTTTTACATGGATGTTGGGAAACCATTTCAGTAATCACAAAAAATAAGTATTCCCTTGATTAAAGCTGATATTTCATACAATTCTTTCACTAAGTCTCCAAGCAGAGTGTAGTGTCATTTTGAATTGTCGCAAAACACTCTATTTTTTTTTAAGGAGTATCTTTTTTATGTGTAACGTTAAGGAGTTTCCAGTATGCCAGAATGTGTATGTATAGGGTTGTACAACTTACAACTACAATAGATCAGACAGAGGCTTTGTAAAAAAGCAGGTAAACAAGCAGGCAAACAAGACCCAAGGAGGAGGATGTGGAGAAGCTACAGACCAGACCACCTCTTACCTGTTAATTCTCTGACACCCAGATCACAGAGATTTCCAAAGGGGCAATATGAGTTCCAGTTACTGGCACAAGCAAGTACAAATACTTTAGACATACTTTAATAGCTGTATAAACACGAACAAGCAGCTCTTCCACAATACACAATGCGAAGCGGGCACCTTTCCTGCTTTGTGCCTGCAGATCAGTTTTCACATACCCAGAACCACTGGGAGAAAACAGGCAAAAGCTCCACTGATTTTTCCATTAGAGAGCAGATAAAGAGTGCCCTACCTGTATTTTTTATGCAGAAAGAGACAGCAAATGAAGGGTAACACTCTACCTAAGAAGTGGTTCTTCAGCAAGCCTTTATTAGCCTTTTTGTATGTAGAACCATGAAGAATCACATGGATGCAGGGAAGAGTGGAAAAGTCTCAGAGATGGGATTGCATTTCTGCAGGAGCTAGCAGTTAGGTCTGCGAAGAAAGTAGTTCTAATGATCATTTACCAGCCTTTGCTAATACTCAACCTTGTCCAGTCTCACACTATCCCAGTAGAAGATGCAGCAATTCAATTTCTCATTTCCTACCGGCCAGCCTTAGCATCTTCCACACCAATCTAGTTTATGCTTGGGTTTTATGTTCAAAGAATATAGATGCTTCAATATACAAACTCCCACAAGTGAACAAAACCTCCCTGTATTTAATTAGTCAACCTCCTCATCGCACGATGCTATACATATATTAAACCTAACTGGCTATGCTGCCCCTTAGCTATGCCAGAAGACATGTAGTTTCGTACACGGCTTCATGTCTCGCAAGACATTTGTGAAGTGCATTAGATACCTGTTGGATGAGCTAGAGCTGTTTTTCACAGTGTGACACTTGCTGGTTTTCACAGTGTGGCACTTATAAGCTGATCTTTCTTGTATTAGTTATATTAATTTTCAAGAAAAAAAAAAATTTACAGTGAAAAAATGCAACCTCGCTTTTCAGAGCTCATAGCAAAGAGTTAAAAGGACTTCCTGCAAAATACTTAGTAACCTTGCTGTAGCCTGATATTACCATCATTATTATGATCTAGAGAACTTTTCCAAAGATTAATCGTTGCCTAATTAAGTTAATCAGAGTGAGATTTACTGGATACTAGAGGGATCCTTGATGAAGCATTTTGTCTGATAGTTGAGGGAAGTTCTTAGTATTTTCCCTCTTCTTTCTTCAATATTATTTACTCTAACTCAATTTTGCAATATTTACATAGCAGATGCAATTTGTTGCCCCTAAGTACTCTATGAAGGTGCTTTTCATCCACCAGCACAACAAATGGCTCTCTAAAACATTTTAAAGGCATTCAAACAGCTCTCAAATAATGAAAAAAAATCCATTTCCCCATATATTTTTGTAAGCTATGCATACAACTGTAGGTGTTGCAGAACTATGTATAAAAGTCCACGTCATCAGTTTTAAAATGACACCCAAATAAAATATCACCTGCCAAAAATAAAAGAATTCAGAAAAAAAAATTAAGTGAAAAAGCACAAGGCAAAAATCAACTGGCAATGCTAATTCTCTAGAGCAGAGCTTGGTATTGCTCTCCTGTTTCCTCCTGGTGCACTGATTCACTGGCTTTCCTGTGCTGTTTGAAGGACTGGAGAGAGTCACAGGCATTTTTTTTAGGACAAGGTGTCGCAAGTTACCAGTCCTCTGAGCTATGCAAGGCCATTTACAAGGAAATGAAGCAAGAAACTAGATTTCACACTCAGTCTCAGCTCAGATTTGCATTCTCCCCAGCACTTGTAAGAATGTGAGCACAGTCTGTCTCTTCTTAATTGCACTTCTGTTTGTCTTGGTCGGGATCAAGTCCTACAAACCCACCCACAAATTCTTCCTACAGAGAACAATACAAAGATATTAGATGAAGAGAAATACCATCAATGGTAAAAGGAAAAACAAAAGGAGAGCTAATTTCTCAGTGAAATCAGCAATTCATTATTTCAAAAACAAACTAACCACCTTCATAAAATCTACCTCCTCAGAAGTTCTCCCTTACTATGAAATTTTGACAGAGATTGCCTCTGATGTTAAAGCATCAAATATTGACAAATATAACCCTTAAAAGAGGCAATGTCAACTCACAGGACAGAGCTTGTTTACATATAATTGCATTGGGCAATTATTTCATCAGAAATCCAGGACTCCCCACTCTCCTGTCAATGTCTCATAGTTATTCCTTGTGATAATTATTCCTCAGATTCACAGAAGTTAATTCACTTACACTAATGTCATCCTTCCTGCAGCTCTGTAGCTATAGTCCTATACTTCTAGAAATGCTTACGTATAAAATAAAGCTATAAACTTTCTCAAAAGTAGGTATAAATATTTGTGATTATACACTAACAGACCACTACATTTGCCAAGGTTTGCTCTCTCCTTAAGCAAATTAGCTTTGGCTAATGTTTGTATCCTCAGGTATGCCTTTTAAATAAATTCAAAAGAATTTACTTCTTTTTTATTATAGTTTATGTTGCCACTGTAGACTTATAGTAAATTAAACCTGTTCCAAAACCCAGAATAGCTAAGTATAGATTAATATTTTAAACAGGCAAAAGATACAAGCATTTATTTGCTTCATTTTTTTTTAAGATTCAGGATGTGTTCCCTGTAAACTTGCATGATTCCTTTCGAGTATAGTAGTAGGCTTCTTTTGAAAAGGAAGTTTTCTTTGTAATCCCTTGACAACTTGGGCTGGAGATTTGAAGAGAATATGAGACTATTGTGAGATTTAAGAGCACATTTCCTACAGTCAGTCAACACCAAGGTAAGGTGGGAGCGCTTTGTGCCTAAGGATGCAAATATCAGAGCTGTGGCTAGAGACAAAGGGTCGTTTGTCTCCATACAAAGATCAGTATTCTCACCTTTCTCTGATGGTTTTATACTGCACTCAGATTTCAAGATGAAGGTCATTGCTGTAGGTATGCACATATGGATTGTCTAGTACTTACAACCAATTTAAATTGTATGAATCTCCTGACATGTCCAGCACTATGGAAATTTTTATGCTACAGCTGCCATCCAGCTATACCTTCTTTCTAACCGGCCAACAAAGTAAAGAACACAAAAAAACACAGATATTTCTTGCAGAAACCACCTTTTCTGTTAACTCTGATGCTTTTGGATAGCAATTTGCAATTTCTTTAATGTGTGTCAATAGCCTCTGCAGCTAAGGACTCAACACTGTGGCCAATTCAATACCCAGTTAATATCACACAGACAATGAATACAAACTGTCTTATAAAGGACTTACTTATAAATATGTTTAAATTTAAAATTACTTCACTAATAAAACAGCCTTTGGGATACTTCTTCACATAAACAGAACTAAAATGTTACAAGTGGAGATCCCAGGGTAGCTGGATCCACACGTTCTTATTCAGACCAGACAGGCAGAACTCACTGTCAGTGTCGGCAGTTTGGACTCTTTCCCTTTGCCCTTTTCTCTTTTCAAAATTATTCATGTCTATAATGCACTAAAAGGAAACACAAACAAACAAACAAAACTCCTCTTTTTCCTTTTGTAAGACACAGGTTGATTGCTGTCTCTTTTTGAGAGCTAGTAAGGGCAGAAATGAGGTCACTGTCTGAAATCACTCCCCCATCAGCTCTGTTTAGCCTATGAGTCATAAGGAGTAAGAAAAAAGAAGATATGAACCAGAGTTAATGTAGAATTAAAAACAATAGAACAGTACTGAACAAAAGAGAGTAAAATGCTTGCTTGCTTAGTTCTGCTTCTGCTTACTATTTTGTATGCATGAATTAAGAAAAATCAACAGAAAACAAGACTGAGGAAAATCCAGAATGTTTAATTGTGATTAAGGCAGACAAAGACATGATCCAGGGAGAATGATGGCAGTCATGATGGAAAGGAACATTTCAGATAAGTTTCCTGGGCATCAAAAAGAAATTCTAAGGGTATTATGAATTTCATGAGGGATGAGATAATACTCATATGTGTTGTCAGTACAGCAGACTAGTGTTCCTTCTGGTCCCTAGAAATGAACCCCAAAGTCCCAAAGAGGTCACATACACTGCCGCACATACACCAATGCAAAGGGGTTACATAACAGCACAGGGGAGGAAGCAGCCCAACAGTTGCAATCAAGTCTTCTGCTGCCAAAAGGTTTTGAGAAAAGGAAAATCTCTCTCCTTGTCTTCTCTCCTATTAATATACAATTGAGATTTGAGAAAGCTTGCAGATAGACTGTAAACAGAAGCAATGTTTTCCAAAATAGGTAGTCTTAAGATTCATTCAAGATAACATTTATTTTCCTTTCAAATTGTATGTGTTCAGCCACAGAATTAGGTCAAAAAATCTGCAACTAGTTCATGAGCTAAAAATTCCATTTCAGATGTTTTTTAAACTATCTGTGAAACTAGTGCTTGAAACAGAATAATTCTGACCAGAATGAAAAATAAATGAATAAGTAGAAATAGGTCAAGAGTGACAAAACTGGGTTGGAGAGACCCACTCTTTGATGGGTCTTTTGACTGAGTGTTAAAGGCTTTAGCTCTCTTTTTTTTCTTCCTCTGAAAAATAATTGCACTTTTATTGTTCACGATTTAAAAGGATAAAAAGCCCAACCGGAGATATGCTATTCTTCCTCACTCTTTGAGTGCCTTGCAAGGTGTTTACACCATTTTTAGGAAGAGAGGAGAGAGAAATGCTCGCCTGCCAGATGTAGGCAGGAGATGGAGGCACTGTGGTGCCAACAGGAACAGGAACCCACGATAGGAAACTGCTGCCTTACGCAATGGGCTGTGACAAAGTGCCCAACCCAAAATACTGCCAGGGAGATTCATTATTCAGGACTTTGGAAGGAAGGGAAAAGGATAACCTAATGCAGGGATTGAACAAAATGAGATATATGGCATATACTGAAAAATAAAACTGTTGACAAAAAAAAAGCAGAATGATTGTAAAATAGTTAGAGCTTTTTACTACTTGGTTGGTAACTTTTAGGGAAGGACGGGGAACGAAAGGAGAATTTTCATAAAATTACTAAATGCTTTAAAAAATAAATTAGTCGTCAAACCCATTCTTGGTAAACAAATTCTCTTGTTCTCTACAGGTCAAATTAAGAGTCAAAGTAAGGCCTTTTTGTTCCTTAAAAAAATGAAAAAAAAATGTCAAATCAAGGACATTTTTTAAAATTTTTAAAATTTTATTTTTAAAAATCAAACTGCTTACCAAAACAACTCTAACTTAGCGCATTAACTCTAGGCCCTTGCTTTTCCGTCAAGAAAGTACACTAATATCTAAACTCTTAGATTCTAAGTGACATAAAGGTGCGATTCCAGCTCTAAGGATCTAAGTCTGCATTTGGAGCTGATATGAGTCCTGTTCTTATAAAAAATAATTACTCCTATAAGTCCTAATCTTGTAAATGCTTCTGTGTTTGGTCAGCTTTCATAGCCATCAGTGAAACCAGACAAATGATGTCATATTTCATTATTTGTAACTAAATAGCTAAAATGTGGAAATCTTGTTTATAGTAAGAGCCAATGCATGTGCAACGAGATTTGTTCAGTGAACACACTGACCTACTGAATATTAAAAGTAGTGAAAAAATCATTCATTTCCTTCCAGTTAACTGCAGTACTAACCTCTCTTATCAGTAAAATAAAGCCAAATAGACACAAACGAACTCAATTTTCGATCTCATTTTATCCAAGGCTTGTTCTCATAAAGCATATCAAAAGACATTAAATTAATAAGGTAAATCAACAGCTACAATTATCCTATTCATTAGAAGGCAGAATAATAGTTGGAGTGTTGGCCATGATCTATGATTGCAAGTTGTTGAATAAAACAGAAAAACTTCTAGTCAAGAGGGTTAAAACTGCTTATTAAGACTCCATCATTATCAGGTTTGCAACTCCCACTTCTAGTAACACACAACCCACCCCAAAATTTTCAGACTCATCCCCATCCCCACAAATGCCACAACCCCAATTGCATTTGTGTCCTGAGCTAGAGAACGGCTGCCTAGGTATTTCCCTCCCCTGTGCTATATTTGTATCCAGTCAATGAATCCAAAATCCCCTACTAATTACCGTCTAAGCTGTTATAAAGAATCTACATGTGTTACTGCAGGAAAGAGGATTACTGTACTTTAAACTTAGCAAGGCTTGGTAATCCCATGTGCCGTAGGACTGGGCATCATAACAAATGCGTGTTTACAGACAGTGTTTTGGGCAGGATTATCTTAGTTGCACATTTTAGCTTCTACAAGCACTCTGTGTTTCTCCTGCAATACCTGAAAAGTCTCCATTTATAGTAGCTCTGTGCCCATGCAAAAATAAAGAAATTACTTAGCATGTACTTGTATAATTTAATAAGGAGCTTTTACAATTCTTAATGCAGTAGCATCCTCTCCAAACGATGATGGCAGATTCCCTTGGTGGCGCTCAGTGGTGTCCTCACTCAGTTGTTCTCAGAGCACTGAAAGCCAGAAAATGCAGAGTCATGGAAAACAACTCAGCTGCAAAACAACTGTGAGCAAACAAACACAGCTCAACCCATACAGCCAGTGGGGCTGCATGACCTTCAGCAAGGCAGCAGAAATGGGTAGCAAAACACCTAGAACCTCAAAGAACCCCGCTGTTGCTCTTGGTGGACTAGTAACACAGGATCAGACCTTTTTCATGTAGTGCTCCTGTGTAGAAAATTGATACACACATACAAGTTTTTGCCATTTCAAAAAGGAATGTAAATTTCACAAGCCTTTAATTATTTCCATGATCTTCTTTCTGAAAATTAAAACTTCTAGGTGAAGAGTAAGTTAACTGAGTTGTTTAAGTTGTCATGGTAGTGGTCTATTAAGGACCATATTTTAGGTTTTCACTTCTTGATTGAAGTGACTTCCACTAGGTCCTTTGTCCCAGCACCTCATGGCTCCAAGTTTCTCAGACAAGTTACTCATTTCCCAGGAAGTCTGCGTAGTTGTGCCATCCTTTATAAAGGTTTTAGAAATCGAGCTATAGAAATTTATTTTATATAAGAAAGGCTTATATATAGTTTACATAATAACTTCAAGGCTCTTATTAACAGTTTGCGTGCATCGCAGTATCTTCAATTTTCTTCTGATGGCCTCTATAGTTATTTTTCCTGAATGGTTATAATCAAACTTCTTGGGGAGTGTCTGAGTAGTTCCTTATGTATTTCCCTTACATCAGTCTACTTTTCTTTCTCAGTGACTTGCCTTGACTGGGCTCTTAGGAATTTCCTGTGATCTTTTATCGTGTCAGTTAACATCAATAAATTAATTCACTATAATAATATCTAACATATATTTTACTGCTTCACTGTCCATTTATATAAATCAAGTCAAGCTAGTGTTTCCACCTTTGCTAATGCAAGTGTCAAAACTGAAGACTCCACATCTAAGAGATGCTATAATTTCTTCTGTTTCAATAGTAATTATGAAATAAAGGAAAACTTCAGTGAAATCGTTTTCTCTCTATTATTGATGGATAAATGTATATTATAATCTTTTTTTCCCTCCAAAGACAATATCTGAAGTCATAGAATAAGTGAGAGTTTGGATGTCTTGTTTTAACTGAAGTCCTGTCTACTCTTGGTAGAGAACATGCAGAAGCAATTTTAGTTTAAAATAATCTTTTAAAAGTGATTTAGCACAGCATTTTAGTGATTAGTGATTCATGATTAATGTTATTAGCTCATCTAAGAAGTATAAAATAATACATTCTTCTCACACTTAATCACAATGCCATTCAGTTAAAAGGCATATTGGAAGATATGAATATTTAAAAGGATTAGATCATGTGATCAGATCATATGATAAAAGAGTAGGTCTAGAAGCATGCCAAGGACCTAATGTGCTATTGACATTCTTCTCGAGTGTTTTTGATCTCTGCAACAACCATGCTCCTTATAAAACTTACTCAGCAAAACAGAAAAAATAGCAGTGGGATAGATAGTTTCTGAGCTGCAAAGAATAGTTCATATTAATCTGGAATTAGTTAAGTAACACTCAAAAGCAATATTTCTCTTCCTGCCAAGGCGTACTATACATCCTGTGCTACACTACATTTTATATGTGAGAGGTAATAGTAATTGAAATTCCGAAATGAGCATGACTTAAGCTAAGCTTTAATGCTATGAAGTACTCTTTTCAGTGGGAAAGCCTAAAGCTTTAGCCTGTTGGCCTAAGGGTAAAAGGGAATCAAGGATTACAGAGAAAGGCAGGTGATGCACCTGGCAAAACAAGGCAATATTTTGACCTGCATTCCTTAAGAATATGATGATATTATTCTGAGCTAAAACTTCTAGATTTTCTCTCCCAGTTCTATCAGAGAGTCTAACAAAGATCTAACAAGTCTAACCTCTTGCAAACTGCCTCTTTTTTTCAGTGTACGGCTTCAATGAGATCATATACTTCAAGTGAATCTTTTCACAGCTGGAGAAAAGACCTTTAACTAATCCTGCTCTTACTAGGGTCCAACCTCTATCCAAGAGGAGCAGGGCTGGAGAAAAGAGGTGCAACTCCAGACACTCTGAACACGCCTAACACACCAGCTGCCCTAGCACTGGGTCAGCAAAACATTTCTCCTCCCAGGAAGTTTCCCTTTTCTCCCTCAAATGACACTGAACAAAGATCTCTGTTCCCACAGCGGGTTAGTCTTAAATCTTCTCTCTCTTACAGTGAGAAAACGATGCAGAAGGAGTATCCAGTGTTTTCTAATCCAAATGATATTTTGACAGTCATGGGGCATACGGGCAAGACGAGCACTGCTTTTAGCAGGGTATCTGTGCCCTCTATCATTATTTTCTGCTCCTACTGGCTATTCCTAGCTCAAAGCAAACCCTACTTCCGTTTGTTACTCATGGCAATCAATTAAAGGACAAAAGTTTTTTTGTAGCTGTGCTGGAATTCACAATGCCAACGCAGAAAGGCCCATTCTCTCTTCACATTTTACTCAGGAATGAACAAAGAAAGATCATATAGTAGAAGGGAATAAGGGATGGTAGAGTGCGTCAGCATCTCGCTCGGCATTTACAATGTCCTTTACAATGTTCACAGCTTTCATATTATTATCTGGGTTACCTACAGGATGCTAAGTCATAGAAAAATAAAAGACATTAAGCTATTTTAATTTCTGAAACTATAAAAGAAATATAGATGTTTTTATTTGCAGCAATTATCTTTTTATGACAGTCAGTTTTAAACTGCTATTTGAATCTGGTTGTTTTTGAGGTAAAGTATTCATTTTTAACCATGTGGGTAAGAAACTCCTGAAAATATTGCTGTGACTTATCTCCCAGTTTTTTTTTCAGTCTAAATTTGATTTTCCAAACATATTTTCTTTCTTATATGAGAATTAACTAATTTTGGAAGTTCTTTAATGGGCTGTATTATTAAAAGTCACAGTTTTATAATAAGCTGGAATTGTGTGTACTGTGTGTACTTGCAGATAAAAGCAGATAAGAATCATTGAAGTTCCTGGAAATTTAGAAAATCACACTTGCCAAATATGAGCAGACTAAAGTCCTTCTCCTACTGTCACTCATCAATAACCTTTCTGTAAAAGCCTGTCTTTCTTCCCTAGTGCACAGCTCCAGCATATTTTGAAGAGTTATTTGTGCCTTAGCACATGGGTAAAAATCCCCAGTTTCTTTTGTAGAGTACCACTGCATATTAAAAAGCAAAATACAAAAAACATTAATTTACTAAGAGGTCCTAGGGAGTATCTTTGAGGAGAACTGGGGTAAGCTGGGGAGGATTCGAGGCAGAGCTCTGCTGGGCACCTGCAGGCACAGGCATGTGTGGCTCTGGCACCCAGCGCAAATCATCAACACAAACAAGGTTCCAGCTACATAACCCTGTAACATTTATTATTCCTCCTACTGTAAAACTGCAGCTGAGTATAATGGGGCGAAAAAGACATTACAAACTCGTGCTGTTGTTTCCATTTTCTCTCTGAACAGGAAACATTTCCAGCCATCCCTATAATAATTTTCCCATTTAGTTGATTGCCCTTTCTGCTTCCCCCACTAAGAACTGGACTGTGGATAATGTAGTGTCAAAAATCTCCAGGGAAGAACTCATTTGTCTCCTTTTCTAGGTAGATAAACCCAATGCAATCCCATTTTGCTGTGAGGGTAAGAGAAGGTTTGGCCCATTTTCTGCAAACTGTCGATCAACGTTCATCGCTTGGCAGTGGAACAGGGTGCAAAAGGATATCTTTCAATAAACGTTCCTACAACTAGTAACAAAATCAGTAGATCTAAACTTTCATTAAGAGAAGGTATGCAAACACAGTAAAGCAAAGAATTCCTTGCCCCGGAGCACTTTTGTCTACTAAAATCAGTTAGGTAGCTTAAATTCTTTATGTAAACCAGTGGCAAATTGGCAACACTTAATTCGACATGGAAAACAGCCTCCTGTACCTAGCGAAAAGAGGGGGTACGGAGAACTGCAGGTCTGGGTCCAGCCCTGCGAGGCGGAACCTCTCTGCCTGCTTCAGCAGTAACCAGGTTAACAGTGCTGCTCTCCGGGGCGCTCACACAGCACCTTCCCGCAGCTGCTCAGCCACAGGCGGCTGTACGACAACCCATCGGTAACATCAGCAGGGAAATGCAGGGGTTTAGAAGCAATATTCTGTTCCACGTTGGGGGAAAAGAGTAGAACTTGATCTCTGTCCTTGTGAAATTTTATTTTTCTGAAAGCCTTTGACAAGCTCAGAATATTTTTCTGTATTACACATTGTCATACAAAGTTCATTGTTTAAATGAAGCACTGAAACGGGGCTAGAAAGCTCTGCAGTGACAGAATCTGCTCACACATTGTGCCTATTTCAAAACGGCCTTTTCTCAGTGCCAGTCTGTGTCCTTGGAAGACGTCCAACCGACTTCAGGTAAGTATACAGCTATTCAAGGGCACATCTCCATCACTCCATCCATGAAGGGATGCAGGAGGGAGCATCTCCAAGGCATACTTTGACCCTCTGCTTTGCCAGATATGGTGCACCTGTGTGCTCTCTGGCATGGGAAACTCATGCCAAATCAACTTATCTCCCTCCTACAAAAGCATAAAAAAATCAGAACTATTTGTATTCTGAAGGGTACACAATTATTTGAGAGCAACAATAAGCTTTGTAAAAGCCAAGGCAAAGTGTTCCAGATTTGTTTGTTTAATGCCAAATGATACACCGTTTCACAGTGCTTAAGCCCACCATCTCTGTCACAGGATTGACCGATCTCTCCAGCCTACCTCAACACGGAAAATTTTTGTTCTTGCGCACAGCCGGCAGTCTGGCAAGCTAATCGTCCTCTGCTGATTCTGCCAGATGTCTGTGAGATAGAAAGCTGCCCACCACCAAACGGACTGGCAGTTTTATGACTGTGACAATTGCTCGTGGCAAAATTATAATTAGTGCACCAGTGCCGCTATGCATTCACAATTGGATCACCCTGGCTCTTGCTCCACTTTTTTTTTTTTTTCTTTTCAGTGCTACGAATATGATTTTTGAACAGTTGTGAAAACAGCTGCATACTGCCTGCCATTAAAACCAACAACTACTAGATTGCAGCGCCTGAAAACTTAAATGTTTCTGCACCCATACCTCATGGGGTTGTATAAGTAGCTAAGGCTGGTCCAGGGGAGACTGTCAGTGTTATTTTTAGGGTTATAAAGCATCTCTGGTTGATTGGACATAACGTTCCATGCAATGCCTCCAACTGGTTGCAGATCTGCAGATTATGCAGGTTTTTCACTCAACATGACACTGCACATAGGGCTGTCACCACGATTAAACATTTTTCACGTGCGTTTCCATCCCAAGTGATTCTAAGCAGCTCTAAGCAAGGGAGAGTGGGTGGAAAAAAGAAAACGTAAGACACACAAGAAAAGAACTTCAAAAATATTTTTGCTCAGAAACTGAGCTGGAAGAGGTCACCAATGCCATGTCTCTCTCTGGTTGCCATCCAAAAGCATCTCTCACCTCTTGAATCCCCAGGAAAGCCAACGATGCAATCCCATGTGAGTATTTTCCAAGCCCCATCGGTATCTCCTGAGGGGCTGTGCAGATCCAGAGGCCATTTTGAGCATGGCCTGAGTCAGGGGCAGGACATGTGCTGCCCTGGCCGGCCAGGAGCCGCCATTCCCGGGACGGTGTATGTGGCTGCCCACTTCCTTCTCCAGAGGAATGGGAGCGTTGCAAAGCGAGGCTGCAGTGCTCCGCTGCCATTAGGGGTTTAAATACTTCTCAATTGCCCTTATTGCAGCAACGGAGGTTGGAAAAACACAAATTATCCAATAGTTTTTGCTGCACTGGTTTCTAGCTATGGCCCCTGGCCTCAGAGAGCTTCCAACTCCCAGGATGTGGCTCTTCTCAGGCAACCAAGCGGGCATAGCAACGGAAAAAACCTTTGCAGAGGATATAGCACCTCAAGGGAAAAGCATGAGACCAATGTCCCACCTTGAAAATCCAAATGTAAGGCCAGAACACACTGCTTAGAGATTGCTGTGGCCGCTGTCAGCATGCCAAGCATCACCAGGATGAGCCTTCTGCATGTTGCTATTGCCAAAGCTGTCATATTTTAAAGGGAAACGCTGCTTTGCGACAACTCCATGGCTCAAGGGCTGGCTGCAAACAAGCAAATCAGCCTTACACATGCGATGATCAGTCCCGACAAAATGAATAGGGGAAAAATGAAAAACGAGACAAAAGGCTGCCTTCTGGGCATCTTCTTTATCATTCTGCATGATGACCCTCACAGAAGAGAAAGAAACAAAATTCAGCACAAACATCAAACAAGTCAACAGAAACCAGCTTAAAATATCTCTCTCGAGTAGGAAACGATATCAAATCAATTGTATGGGCATATAAAAATGATTTGCTGATGAAATATACATTTTGAAGCCTTCAAGGCCAGTTTCATTTATGCAAAAGATAAAAATGCAGATTTTTTAAGAAGAGGAGATTTGTACAATTGTTGATTAGAGTTACTGCAAAAAAAGTATCTTTGTGCTACTTAAATAAAAGAGTTTCGTAGCAGCATGACTCAAACCTCCTGGAAATTCAAGACCATATGCACTGGAACTACTCTTAAGAAATAAAATTCAGAGTTCATACAGTAGTACAATGTAATATATTAACATTATCCAAGATGTTATTGATTCTACTTTTAGAAAAAAAACTCTTATTGCTTCACTGGTGTTTTCTACCTTGTATGAGAGACATCCCTGAGGAGTAGAAGAGCAAAGGCAAAAATTCAACAATTTTGTGGGTTTTATAGACACGCAGAAAAAGAGTCAGTGGGCGAAATCTGTTACTGTAAATTAGCAGTGAATTTTAGATGTCTGAGGGACAGCTGGAAAGTTCAGAGACCTCAAAGTTTGATTATTTTTTTCTGCTAAAGGCATAAAGGCATGTGCTATGCCACAGAACAGTACCTTGAACATTACATAGTTTTCTCCCAACAGAATTTGCTCCATTTAATAAGTTTGTTACATGTTGGCTTCATGAGTGGTATGTTGCAAATGGGAAGCTATCGATCCAATTAAGCATCAGGGATGGATAAGCAGTAGTTTACTATATTGATCACTTTCCATTCAGTAATTTGGAAATCAGCTAGAAGACTTTAGGAACATAATGGAAAAGTTGCAATAAGAAGCAATCTTCCTCCCCATCATCTCTCACAAAACAACCAACTCTTCTCGTCTCACAATTTCACTCTACTTGCTAAAATTTTCTAGTGATTTGCACATTTTATGTAATGCATTTATCAAATGATAATGCCTTATGTGTTTTTGGTTTGTAAGTGTAGAGAACCATATCAATGATCGGTACTATATAGTTAGGGGTATGCACTGGATGGAGGAGGGGGAGGAGGGGATGGAGAAAGGCGAGAAGGAGGAAGAGAAGCACTATTTCTCCTTGTGGAGAACTCCAAGTATGTAAGGCAACTGGGACACTCATGTCTAGTATATTGGGTAGGCCCAGAGTACTCAAGCTTAAACACAAATGCCTGTCAAACTATTCCAGGAAAAATGAAAGTCACAAATATATAGGTATATATAAATATATATTTTGTGTATGTGTGTAAGTAAATAGGGGCTATATTCATTTATTTTTGCTCTCTCTCCTGTCCTATCCTTTAGCCTCCTGCATACAAAACTTAGAGAAGAAACCAAATTCAAATACATTAGACTTTTATAAGATGTTAGACAATTTGGTTATTAATAATATTTGACATAGCCCCTTCAGGGAAGCAAAATGCAGCTCAGAAGGAGATACTGTAGGTCAGTTTCTACACATATCCACTCATTGCTGCAAGAGAGGAGACTGGCAAAAGACAACCTTGCTATAACTCACGACTAGAACAATTGTGGCCTCAACTACGTGGCCAAGATCTGCATTTTCAGTCTTTTGCCTTCAGTATATTGGAAACTAAAAAGAGCTAAAATACTTTTGATGTTTTTAATGCTGTTTCAGACTAATTAGCTAGGTCAACCTTATTGCAACAATAATTGGTTGTGGGGAGGTGCTATCACTGCTTTACTCCTAGGTAGCATGGATGGAGCTGTTCAGCAGCTAATCTATCACTCAGAGGCAGAAGGAGCATTTTGAAAGTGGATAGAAAGCTTCAGGGATTGCCTGTCCTATGTGGCCTGCTGCTAAAGCTTGTTATTAACATTGCATATTACTGTTTTATATTTTAGGTTTAATATAGCTCAAAGCTATAAAGAATACAGATTCCTTTGTCCTTCCAAAAATAATTGCTTGGGGTTTGCTCTCTGGAAGAGAAATGTCATTCTGGTTTATACTGACAAGGGTTTTGTTCTGTATTAAAATAATTTTTCTGAGGTTTGGTCAAACAAACTTCTGTTAAAATGCTATAAGAAGACAAAATTTGCTACTGCCAGTGTGTGTGTTATACAAGAATAGCCAAAAAAATATATATATATGTGAAACTATCTCATAGCAAACCAGACCAACAGTTTTTTGCACAAATGTTTGGGTGGTTTCCTCAACTGAAAAGCCCAAATTGCAGCATACTGGCTTGATTAGCCTACTAGGTCTTTTTCTAACTGTTGACACCTCTGCAACTCAGTTTAGCAGGAGGCACATTTTAAATTTCAACAGAAGTTAGTCTATTTATTTAACAACAACTAAATGATTTGCTTAGCCATAACTTTTTGACCTAACTGAAGGAAAGACAAGATGCTGAATTCAATGAAAGGAGTCCAGCTTAATTGATTGTGGTCATGATCGTGGTCTCAGGTCCATGACTTCTAGGTGTGAAAGTAAAAAGAGAAGGAAAAAAAAGGTGCCACATTTTTCTTCTGGTTAGGTATTGTGCAATTGTTCGGCTTTCCCTACTCTCCTGCTGAAGATAACATATGGCCATATAGGAAACCAAGCCAATACAGCACACAAAGCAGCCACGTCTTTTCTCCCCATCACACCCTATCAGCCTGTAAAATAAAACAAAACTAACTCTTCTTTCAAATGCAAATCAATCAGACATTTTTTAAATGTTAAAACAAAACAAAACAAAACATTATTTTAATCCCAGAAAAGAGCACTCATTTCCAGCGTGGAGCCATCATGTATGGTTGCTATGGTGACATAACAGTTGGCTAAATTCAATCAGTTCTCCCTATTATTTTGGTATTTTGTTTATGAAATCACCATTTAAAGGGAAAGCTCCCACCCCCCTTCACATACACTTTTAAAAAACACCTTAATAGACTTGTTACGGCATTGGTCACTTTGACATGATCTCTCCTAGCAGCACAGCCTCTTCATGAGGACACCTCAGGTGCAGTAACCAGCTAATAGAGACATGAGACACGTCACATTTCTCTATTCCACCACCATTTCTGGCATGTCACTATTTTCCTATATCCCTATACACTAATCTGTCTTCACTGAGGCTATTTTTAACACATCGACTACTGAAGTAGCTGACTTTTCTTTTCAAACCTACATATTTTCCCCTTTCCCTTTCTGCCTTTTTCCAGATAAGCAGAATTCCATTTTCAGAAATGCAGAAATTATTTTAGCTGCAGGGGAACCATTTTGCAGTCCTGCAGTGACGTGCAATACGTGATATAAGTCATTAAAACTGGGAACCTGTTAGAGTTGCTAAAGACAAATTCCTCTTTCCAATTAAGACAGGTATTAAGGCTTTGTGAAAGTCTTAAAAGAATAACTCTGATTAAGGTTGATGTCAAGTCATTTTAGAGGAGATCAAACAGCTAAAATGACTGTCACAACAGTACAGTGTAAAATGAGAATGGTTAACACGGGACCAGAGAGAAGGCACTGTGCTTTTGCCTGGACTTTAAGAAACTGGTATTTAGAGGTTTAACAGGTCTCTCCTGAGCCATGGCCAGAGGTGCCCTATGTTTCACCACAGAGCCGCTCTCACGAAACCCTGCAGACAAATTATGGAGAACACCAGTGCACTGCAATGATCTGCAGGGACAGAGGGCACCTCTGCCCTGCACGGAGGGCGAAGCCATAGAGGTCGCTGGGACTAGGGCAGATAACAGCTCAGGACAGATAAAAGCTGTAGAGATGTGACACATTGCATTTCCATATTATCTTACCCTGTTGCTTCTACTCTATGTGCACTATATTCCAGTATCCTTACACCTGTTTTCCCTTGTTTTTCCTGTTTTTATCCTTGCGCCTGTTTGCTCTTGCCTGTTTTTGTGATAATCTTTAAAACAAGCGTGGATTTGAGCAAGACCACAGATGTAGTTGCCAGCAAGATGTGCAGGTCTTCAAGCATTGCAGAGACACATCAAGGGACCCAGGAATTTAGCACAATCTCTTCCTTCCACTTGAGCCTAGTGTATTTCTGTGCATGTAACTCCTGCGTGTGCAATAGGTCTCAGATCGACTGGCAGCCTTGATCCAGCACTGGTAAAAGAAACAAGCTCCATTTCCCCAACCTGCTGTAAAACAAGTGGTACAACTGGGCTGAAAAAGAAAGGCTCATACTGCATTTGCAGTATCTTAATAACCCCGAGGTTGCCTTCAGTTATTCTGCTGCTCCTTCCCAGACTTTGCTCTTCATTCATCATAAAAAGAGACAAGCTCATATTTTACTGACACCTTGAGAGATCTCTTTTCCTCTCTCTCCCACCAAGGATGTTCAATTCAACCGGAGATACTGTTTCAAAATGTTTTCCCTGCTTAGAAAGCTTTCTGAGTTTTTAATGCATCCTTAATAAATGCTAAAAAATGTATTTTATGCAGCAGCTTAAAAATATGCCAGCCATGACAACCAGTTCCCAACCAGAAATAGTTGTGATAATAGAAATGAGTATATGTGTATTTTAAGAATGCTATTCCCACCAATGTGGCAGCATACAACAGTTACACCTAACCACAGAAGATGTCTTTCTTGGATATACAGTTTATAGTGGCAGCGCACCTGCTACCATTGCTCTGTCCCACCATTTCAACTTTAATTTTTTTTTCTGATGAAGATGCACAGTTAAGTGAACAGTAAAGGAAACAAAACCCTCTGCTTAAAGGTAGACAGACAGTTCTAAGTCATTTTAATGAGAAAAGTATGAATATTTCAAGGCTTTGCAAAGGATTGCCTGCTACAGATCTGCAAAGCAAATCTGAGACCCTTGCAGAATATGTTAGTGTCATTTACACTCATTTCCCTATACCAGACCCTGAGTGACTGATACTAGGCAGAAGAGATGTATTTTGTTCACCAAAGGATCTTCCATTTGGAGCTTATGATGAGCAGATGGGAGTAAATAAGAGTAACAACCATTTTCCCCCAGTGTACCTAAAAAAGGCACCAGCTATTGCCTTGTGTCAGAACAGAATGGATCTAATGCCACCTATGGATATTACTGCATTTTTCTGCACTCAGAATCACTCTGGAAGTTTGACAGTTTTCAGGTGCTATCTAAAAGCCCATCCAGGAGTCCTGGTTTTACTGTGCAATAAAGTGCGCTTTCAAAGATAGAAACTAATGCCATCAGCCCCATAACGCCACCACCAAAGTCTGAGGTGCTCTAAGGTGTCAGAAATGCATCAGTAGTTTAACTGAATTCTCAAAAAAAAAAAATGCACATCAATTCCTTACTTGCAAGTGTTCTGAATTAGCTGGGTTTTGAAGGAAATTCAGGAAAGATCATGCTGTGATACAGAAATATTGTTCACACCTGAACGTACTCATTACACCTGATGGGCTGGCGCTGGCTAGATGCGATAAGCATGTCCAAGAGGTCAGACCACCTCTTTGGAATAAGACTAGGTCAAACTGCAGGGCTGACGATCTAGTCACTGGTCACATGTATAGACAAACCCCTTTTGTTGCATCCTCACTTCTGATTTATCTCCCCTCTGCTTAGCCTCACTTGGAAGAGTAGTCACATGTAAAATGATATTGAAACTGCAAAGACAAATAATTTTGGCAGCACATGAGCTGTGCAAGTTGAAATTTGTGAACAGAGATGGGCCAACCAGGAATCCGGCACCTCAGTATAGCACCATATGGAAGGGACATGAAGCAAATACAGACAACTTTCAAAAATTCTTAGGCAAAAGGAAGCCAACAGATTCCTATCTCCCTCTATTTTTTGCCTGCCCTCACTTCCTTTTTTTCATTTTGCTATTGCTAAGCCCCTGTCCTTCTTCAGTGTTTTCTTCTACAGATAAAAACTGATCCAAACCACTGAAGCACCACTCACAACTGCCATAAAGGCAAACCCATTTGGTGCTGTGCACTGGTATCTTGGTTCCCCAGAGACAGATCAGGGGAATGACAAGCTATGAAATAAGGAAGTACTTAGTGAATATCTGTGTGCTTTCCTACCTCTCTATAAATAAATTTTAAAGAAATTATGACTTTTCCAAACTTCCTGCTCAGATTACAGTGTAAATCTTAAAATAACCCATGTGCCACAGCACTGAAAGATTTTACAAACAGCTGTAGGAAACATTTATTTCCATCTATTTTTTTTTTCCAAAACACTGACTACCCAAAGAAGACAAATTCCGCCTGATATGCACAAGTACAGGGCATCTGCACAATTAACTGCATTGCAAGTTAATTTAAGCAGATCACAGAAAGTCCTTTTTTGTCCACAGAGGAGAAAAAAAGTTTGGGGAAGTCACTTTGGATTTTGTCACCAAACCAGTGAAGTGGGCTTTAGGCACTGCCTCCAACACTGCAGTGCTACAATGACCTCGGCAGCTGCTTTTGGAGGTGAAGTTCCTGTGACTCTTGGAAGCTTTACCTCTGCACACCTGCAGAGAGTACCACAATACTGAAAACACCTCAGTGCTCAGAGTACCAAAAACTTAATTAGCGCTCAATATTCATGTGCCCATATCTCTGATAACTTAATCCAGTCATACTCAGATTGTTGTGACGCTATCCTAACAGGATTAGTTCTTCTTGCCATTAGGCACATTTCAAAATGTGTTAAAAATGATGAAGACAGGTAGAAAGACATTGATAAAATAGCATTGATTTTCACATCCTTATTAAGAAACAGAAATTCTAGATTCAGTCCCCACCTTTATGAAAAAGCATTCAATTCCTTTCCTTCCAAACACTCCAACTCCCCAAAACTCCAACCAGTCACCAAACACCAGCCTAATCTGAGTCTGTCTACTCTAGCCTGGGTACAAAAAAATCATTTAGTAATTCAGTAGTACGGAGAGGGCAGACATAGGTATAACTGTATCACCCTGTGGCTGGAACCTTCACTTGCACAGAACTGGGCTCTGCTTTTTATTCCACGATGATTTATTTTACTCCGTAACAGTTTATTATACGATTGAGGACGGTTACTAAATTTTTACCTGAGAAGTGGTAATACCACACTAACCGTCTTCCGAGCACAAAGCATGAGAAATGACCGTATTCACTCGCTTTTTTGAGAGAAGAGGTCTGCAAATAATGGGTGCGCTGCAGGTCCTCGGGAGGAGTTTGGAGGCAGCTGCTCTGAAGCAGGCAGGGACGTGGCCCCTCTGGGTGCAGTTTAGACCTACCTCACTCCTGTCTGCACTTGTAACTATTGCTGGGCAGTGTGGTGACCTCGGGCACCTTCCTCTGCCACCTGATGCCTCTTTCAGACACTTTCTGAAGGGCCCAGCTCATCCCATCAGCTCCTCTCATGAGTTTAGTCACATTGCGGTGGGCCTCAGTCTGCGTTGGACACCACAAATCTTCACATTTCTTGGTTTTAGACCGTAATCCTCTAGAGGGAACTGAATAGTTTTGGAGAAAAAGCCACCGGGAGCTTGAAGGCAAGAAGCAAAATGCAATGAACTAAATAGCTGCAGGGTTACCACGCAGCTCTGATGCAAAATCAAAACTCGCACGGTGCTACATTTAAAGGAAGCCCTGTGCAATTCCCTTAGGGAAAATCCCACGGTTTTCTAAGTGCGAGGACAATTCCCTGCCTGCCTCAGCCCTACTCAGCCTAAGTTCTTAAGTGAAAAGTCTCCTACTGGCCCACAGGCCCACCTTGCACAGGTGAGCACCTATGCAATACAGCCATCTCCCCTACATCTCTGCAAAATGGTTTTTTTAGGTTTATTTCTTTTTTTTTTTTTTCAGTTGCAGGAAGGTTTTCTTTCAAGCCACTCACAGCTTTCATTTCAAGAAATAATACATTGTGTAAAAAGCAGGTACCACCTGAAATAGATTCTTTTTTAAGAAATCTTGGATACGTACGTAACAAGGAGATAAGGTGCTATTTAAAAGATCCTTATGAATATCTTAATCAATGAGGCATTGATGGATGTCTGAGATAAATATTTCTACCCTCTTCTCTCACACAGTTTTCCCTGAAGTCAGCAGCATGCACATGAAAGTCCCCACAGGAGGAATACGTTCCCCATTTTCAACAGCACATAGAGATAGTGCATTTTATTTTAGCTGCGATCACTTTTCTCATTTCTGCTTGATTGCTAGACTTAATCTTGAAACTGAAACATCAAATCAAATTTCAAAGACTTGCATTGCTTTCTGCAGAATGGTGGTTGTTTTTTTAATTTTTAAATATCTTGTCTGCAGTGCTGTGACTCAGAAGTGTGAATGACAGAAGGAAACTTAATAGATGAAAGACAGTTTGTTGAAGAGAGTAGGAAAAAAGAATTCACTTGCAGGTCCAAAATGTTATTTTATTAGCGGAGATCTAGGAGTCTGCTTCCCACTCTTCTCTGCCTCGTGTACTAATCACCAATCATCACCACAGAGATGGCCCCTTCAAGTCAAGACCAAACAGACCCTTGAAATCGACTAAAATTATTTGAAATCCTACTAGAACCAAGTTCATACTTAGCTTGGGCTGCAGTTTAAAGAAATCCATCCATCTCAGGATATTCCAAAAGAGGGAACTTGCACAGATTTTATCACAAAGTAGCTCTCTATAGGATAGATTCCCCCAAATGACTTTACCTGAGAAACACTTCTTGGCCAATGCCTAATCCTGGAGTAATGGTACTTTATATTTACTGCTGAACATTTTGTTCTGAACTGTCTGAATCTTGGCATGATAATCATGTGGTTAAATGTTTTGTGCTTTTGCCCCAATAGGATAAACCAGATTTTTCCTACTGACACAACTAAAGGAGGCAGTCATATTTACATGCCCTGAGAAAGTGTCTAGGTAAAACCTTGCAAAAAATGCAGCACGGGGGGAAAAATGGTGTCCTCCTCCTTTTCCTCAACACCCAACTGGTAAAAGTCAAGCTGTTGGAGATTCGAGTAAAAAATCCATATTTTTCTTGAGGAGAGAATCATTTTGCACGGCTTACCTTTTGGAAGAACACCACTACTAGTGATGGGCAGACTTGTGCAGTGCTGCTGTGGTGGGACAGGATGACCTGCGGAGATCTCCTCTAACCGACCAGTCTTGTACACTGCTATAACCATGACCTGTGACCACCCTATGTGCCTTGGGTCCTACTGTGCAGCAGTGCAGGAAGCGCATGAGAAAAAGTGTTCTAAATCCACACAGTGTTTCTGTGACAGAGCAAGTGACTACAGGTAACATAGCGTGCAGGGCTAGAGCTCAGCAGCAGTGATTTTCTGAGCATTTGAGAGACAGCCAAATTGTGGGGAAGAGAAGGTTACGAACTGTGCTGCAATGGAAAGGAGGAGATATAGGGAAGCTATTCCTACAAAGTAGGAACAGCAGTGCTGAGTTAGAAAAAGTATATGTCTGCATGAAGACAGCAGTCCTGGAATTGAGCCATGAACGTATAAGGAAGAATATTCTTATGAGGAATATTTCATCCTGTGTAACATAAAATGATCCACTGGATGGAAAAGTATAGAATATCATCAGAGGAGTATTGTCTTATAGACATTACTTCCCTAAAGAAATGTAGAGTTCATGAGAAGTGTGGTTTTAATTTATTTTTACAGATTTCTTACCAGTCAAATTTTATTCAGTTTTTCTAATCAAGCAGGCTTATAAGAAATACTGCTGCTTAATGAAAGAATTTGTTCAGTTTTCCTCTTTAGAAATGTCACATAGAGAATACGGTTAATTTCCTAACGAAGGAAAAATGAATATTTAGACCCAGCTGCAGAGAAAAAAAAAATAAAATATATGCTTTTTCATGAGATCCATTTAATTATTTTGCTTTCTGAACATAAAATATCATTTATTTCTTCCTGCTATTTATTTAAAATATTACTATTAATTAAAAAATAATGAAACAGGAAAGAGCTTTTTATTAAAGTTGGTTCCTACACAAGTGACTCTTTTTTTCTCCTTTAATAACTACTGCACTTGCAAGCTTGGAGGGTCTGATTACACATCTGAATTCAGCAGGTGCAATAACACTTCAGCAGAAGGTAAGGAGCACAGTTACTCAGTACTTTCATTACATTTGGTGGCTTGGCAGATGTTTTACTAGCACCTGGGAAAGGAATAATTGACAATCGAGTGCGTACTAAAGCAATACTTGCTGCTGCCAAGCAGCGGGCATAGGGGTGTATGCCGCATATAGAAAGAGACTGACAAGTGGTTTTGGCAAAACACCCCAGAGTAGCCAGCCTCTAGATATACAAAAAAAGTAGAGGACTTTTTTTTTTCCCTCACTAAATGAGAAAGAGGCCTAATTTACTCCTGATTTAATCTGCTGATTTCAAAGAGCACAAACATGGCTTGGGTTCTCAGGAGCATGGGTTTGTCAAATATAAGGAAAGTAAAAGTGCATGACACATCAAAACTACACTACAAAACTGCTTGTAATCCCCAGATCATACCGAAATTCCTTTTGGTCTCCAAGCTAAATGCACGATGAAAAAGAAAATTAATCTAGGGCTGTCAGGCAACTCATCTCAGACTCATTGGACAACTGATATTACAACAAGCAGCTTTTTATATCAGTTGCCTGCTTTCTGTCTTTCAGAATTACATGTAGTTTTCTCAGGTCATCCTGTGCATAAGAAATGTCACATCAAATAGCTGGGGTGGCTCCAAGACAATTCTGGGTTGTGAAACAGAGCTGCAAGGCATGGCTGGGGAAAAGCTGGAAACTGAGCAAAGAGACTGCTGAATTAATGCAGGTACAAAGTATAATGCACAAGCTGTTGTGTTAAAATCAGCAAAGCAAAGTTTCCTCTAAACTCCTGTTACTGCACTGCATAAAATCCACACTGCTGGAGCCAACAGGCAGCACAGAGAGGTCTCCATGAGGCTCTGACCTGAATGCCTTTCTCCTTATCACAAAAGCCTTATGATTAAAACATGGTAACATCCAGAGGGAAGATAGCCTTAGAATAAGCAAGGCTGTGTGTCTAATCAGCAGTAGAGGTCAATCATCCTATTACTTCAGTATCGGTAGCGGTTGTTCATTTTATGCCAGTTTTCCACACTAAAATCGCTCATGTTTTTAAAACGTTCTACAAGAAAAAGCGAAAACTAACTGTAACTGTAATCTCAAAGCCACCATCAAGTGAAGTTATTTACTTTAAAGAAGTTACAGTAATAATGAAAACTGAAAATTGAAGATATGAATGACCTTGCAGAACTTCTGGGTTTGGAACCATATCGAAGTGAAACCAAACACCCTGAAAATCTGAGGTATGAAGCAAAAACGTACCCTGCTATGTAGCTATGTGTCTTTCATAAGAGATTCTCGGGGTGTGTAATAAATATCCGTTGAGCTTCATAACACCCTGGGAGATGCGCATGACATTTTATGGAGGAGTGAATTGAGGCATAGAAAGATTAATTGACTTGCCACACACTGACTTTGCATCAAACATCTGTCAGATATTCTGCAATGCACAGACTAATTCAGCTTCTCAAGGGGAGGAAGGCAAAGCTCTTGCAAATTCTGCATAGTTATGCCCATAGCTAACTGCAGAGGATCTGACCAAAACAGTGTAATTGTTCAGTAAAAACGAGACAAACCATCTGGGCATTCGTCCTGGTAAAGTCTAGACCTGAACCTCCCTGAAGTTAAAAGATTGTCCCAGTGCAACATACTCTGAAATAATTCTTCAGTAGCAAAGCTTACCATCAAAACATTTAAGACATTTCAGAATATTTCTAGTTTTTAGGATATGGGGAAAAAAATCTTACAAACATTTCTTATGTTGCAGATATTTTATTGCTGTAGAGGTCTAAATTCAACATTACCTAAGTATATCAAAGAATCTAAAAGTAAAGTAGTTTGACAGAACTTCAAACTCAATCAGAGCTATGTGCCTAAAAGATAATGCTATGAATCAGTTTAATGTAGAGCATCTTAGGAGGAAGCATGCATCTTCCAAAATTAATCCAGTTTCATCCTTCTAGTGTCCTTCTATTTTGAACTGCACAAGCCATGGAGTATGTGAGAAAAAAAGTTAGATGTAGTATCTACATTCAAATCAGTCAGAATGAATAGGAAGTTTTGCAGCATTAATTGAAATTAAGTTTCAAATAGTTTTCACAGAAGTCAGATGGGTGAGACTTATATTGAAACACATTAGTGTTTCAGAAAGAACGTCAGGTGTCTGAAGGAATTACCATATAAAAGGTTTAGAAAGCACATCTTTCTTGAGAAATACAGGCATTATTTCAAGGACAAATTAAGCCACTAAGCAAAACAAGGAGCGCTTGTGGGTTGTTTCAAACTAAAAGCATCTCATTTGGAGAAATATTTCCACTCAACCACTAAATTAATGTGGTGTACATTGTCAAGGTAATTTTTTCTTGCAGGGCGAAAAAACAACAGCCATAGTCTCCATGGAAATGATGCTTACAGTAAAGAGCAAAAACTAGCTTTTAAGAAGGAGATAAGTTTTGTGGGTATTTGTGGAATGTTTACAATCTCCCTTGTGACAACAAGGCTCATAAAAGACTTTCATCTCTTTCATCCCCAATGCACATGAAATTTTCACATATTTCCCTTTGTAGATGAATACAAGGTTTATGAGCCATTTACCTCAAGTAGATTATGTTAAAATAACAAAAAATATATTGTGTTTAGGTCTTTTTCCAAGGGGCCACATGAGTATACAGTAACCAGTTCACCTCATTTTAATTTTTAACTATGTCACAGTACAGAAACAAGTGAATATGGCCTGTTGACACTAAAAAATTACCTAAATTCATACAGCTATCTTAAAAGACAGGGTTTTTTTCATAATCATGAGGAATTATTTCAATACTTACTTCAGATTTTGTAATGCTTTTTCCCCCTCTTTTTCTGTTCTGGAAAATCCTGCTACAAAGTCCAAGCTAATTGTCCTTTCCATACTGTCAAAGACTCAGCTTATTTCCATAAACTCCCTATTCCTGTGAAATACGTGAGGTGAAATGATTTGCATACCATCAGCTGCACATACTGAAAGAGTCAGCACCAAAACTCTTGCTTAATTTTGTTCTTAACATTTAACTCTTTTTTAAAAAATTCCTTTTGTTTGAGCTTGTGGCTCCCTTTTTATAGCAGGACTGCGTATGGATATGCAATCTTAGAAAACAAATGCAGAAAGAGGAGCGACAGGTTTGCTCTAAGCCAAACAACATGAATCCTACTTATTTTATTCTGAAAGTACTAAAGAGTTGGTTTTACCTTTTATTCTTTGTCTTCAGTTCATGAAAAATAACTGTTGCATAAGGTGTGAATAATACTGTGTTATATAAATATCTTTTAGTATATGTACATGAAAGTGTATTTATGGAGTGGAAGATGTATAAAATGCCAATTGCTTTCTTCTCCTCTAACTTTGTGGGAGTTTTTCTCCAACAGTTTCCTAATCTTCACTCTTCTAAACCTCAGGTGTTTTCCAAGTAGATTTGGGAAAAGCTCCCAAAGTTTCTTTAACTTTAAAACCTACAAAATTAGCACAATTTCTCCCCAGGTTCTTATGCCTTAACAGATATGAACTATGTAAGAAATTGCTTATTACCATGCTGTTTATTAAATTATCAGTACTGTGGGTGAAATCTAAAGAAGTAAGGAGACAAGGAGGCCTGGGGGACTTATGCTGTAGCAACAAATCCACGTTGCTGCTACACTGAGCGTTCCCTAGATGTTACGGCACCAAGGGCTGTTACGGCACCGTCAGTCGGTGCTATTAAGCTGACTTTCCTATGTTCCTTTATAGAGCATTGTGAAATCCTTTATTTTCCAGCTGGGCTGTTTTCCTTTGATGCAGCTTTTTCAATGTGCGTATCCCTTCTACTTTGCTCATGCAAAAAAGCTAAAGTTGAAAGCCAGCAAGAAAACTGTGATAATTAACCTTCTGCATGTTTACTCTCTGAAGAGACTAGCTGGCATGAGCAAGCTGTAAGAGATTTTATACTTTTCTAAACCCAGCACGAGGCAGTTGTCTGCTATCTGCTTATAATTCTGTTCTCAGTGTTTTCTTATTCATTTCTGCTTAGACTGCCTATTTTAGAAAAAAATGCATGTTTTCTAAAAGGTATTTTTAATCACTTTCATTACTGTAGTTAAATCTTAAATAAGGTAGCTTAATTCCGTTGTTCAACAAGACAAGCCCAAGTGGACCAAACCCCATGCACTGGGCTACATTAGGTAAGGGAGAACGAGCCTGGGCAGTTCCTGCTGCTGGCTCCCAGAAAGCTGAGTTTTCTCTTCAAATATTCACTTTTTACTAAGGTATAGCATGCGAGAAGCCAGCCTGTAATTTTACCACCTCAAGGTATTTCCAAGATTTCATTAAAATGCACCTTTATGAAAACTCAATCAAGAAGATTATTCTTTTCCTTGGCAAGGAGTAAAAATGATTTGGACAAGACAGAATGGAAAAGGCTAAACTAAAAGCTATGGCTCATATTTGTTCTGAAAACTAAGATGGCAAATTGCCTGAGGACCTCTGTCATGCATGATTTTTGTCTGTTTGAAGAACTACAGATAGGAGCTATTTACCACAGCAGCAGTCTTCAATACATCTTGTGGATTCACTGCCCAACAAAATGACCTTGTCAAAACTGTAACTCTATAAGAGCCAGATAAATGCACAAGGGGCTCCGATCGGAGCACACATCCACACGGCCGTCGCTAGAGGAAGGTTGATATTTACGAGGTGGAAACAGCACGGGCTGGGCAGTGGTTAACCCAAGAGACAACAGCGAGAGCGTCTGTACCATGGAGTGTTCAAGAAGGGGCTGCCGTAAATCACAACTCGGTGGCCGTTGCTGTGGTAACCACACCTTTTTAGAGATCTTCTAGTGGATTAAACAGTTAAAAGCCGTATCACACTCATCACGTGTGCATAGGTGAAGGCTGCAAAAGTATGCATCCTGCGCTTTGCTTTTTTTTCCCTTCTTCTTTCCTTCCTTTCTTCCATGTGTTCTTGAACTTTGAGTACTCAAGTGAATTCTGCACGGAAAAAGATGAGCAGGATGAGTCAAATACATAAGAGCTCCCCAATTTCTCTGTACAGCTTTGAATAGCAGCAGCCACTCAGAAAAATATCTGCCTGCCTTCATTGCCTTTTTTTTTCTCCTTTCCTGTTTTTTTCAGGCTTATGAATGCATCATTCCTACCTTGAATTTCAGCTGAGCAATCTCATTTGTTTTGATATATACATGGTTGCCTTTCCTGACTCTACAGAAAGAAGCAAAACTGTTAGCATATTATGGTGATGCTAGAAAGGTTTTTTTCTTATTATTATCAGCTATTTTCATAGATGTATTAGTATAATGCCTTATAAATAAAATAAAAAAAAGCTGTATAATATAATAAATTTTGATTCTTGTCCCGAGGAGGACAGATAAAGGAACTAGATTTAAACCCAGTCACAGGTGACTTCATACCAAACTAGAAGTTGGAGGAGGCTTAAAAAAATACCATTGCAATTTTGCATTCCACATGATGGAATCATTACTGCAACTTTTTTTTTTCCTTTTATTATGCTGGATCTGTTCTCCTCCAAGTCATACAGGAAAAAGAGAGAGAAATGAACTAGAAGCCTAGTACAACCCATAACGCCAAATAGCCGTTAGATCATACCAGGACCTGACTCGTTAACAAGTATTTCTGTTATGCTGAAATGAGGGAAGACCCTATCTATAAGATGTGCACCATGGCAGAAGCCAGCCCAAGGGAGCCAAAAAGCTTAAGAAGGCCTTGGCTTATACTGTGTCCCTATGCATGCCCAGAAGTGCTGCTTATTTGCTAATGGATGAGTTAGCACTGCGACCTCTGAGTTGTCTGATGCTGGAGGCCAGTTTGCAGTACGATTCATTAGGCTCATGAGCATGTAAAGGCCTGTTGCATGCTCCTACGTCAAATGCAGTTTGCAGCATTGAGCTTGGGAAGTGCATATTTTGGCTTGCCGCCTTCAGCTTCCCAAAACCAGGATCCTTATTTACCTTGTTAGAGATAGGGCACAAAACAAACTTGCATAACACTCTTCCGTATTCATTACAGGTAAATCAAAAGAGATCAGAAAATAAAAGAAAAAAGAAAGCCCCCAAAAATGACACAACGCTTCAATGATTTGTCCTCAAGAAAACTCAAAGTAAAACTAAACATAAACATCTATTTACAACAAACAAACCTGATATGGCAGGAATCCAAATATGTACTACAGACTACAGAAGAGAATTAGGAATGTATTTAAGTCATGTCTTTTCAGGCAAATAGATGTGTTATAAATGAGTTGAGAGTGAGACTTTGTAAATGTGATTGCCTGTCACCGTCAAAAACAGATTATCTATGACCAAACTAATAAATATAAGAGGTCAGGATACTTGCAGAATCTGGACTAAAAATGAACATTTGGTAAAACAATAGTGTTGAAGGTTAGAATACTGCTACAGTGGACTCATGAAGCATAGGTATGAGAATTAGGGACTTAAAATATTCTTTAATTGATATTCAGAGACAGGAAACAAATTGTTATTACTACAATTTCCTCATTTAGAGAAAAAAGAAAGCCACTGAAGCTGGTCAGAGCCGATGTGCAGAAAGGCAATAAGTGTGCATTTCCACCACCAGACATGCCAGCAGGAGCCCTCCCCGGCTGGGCCCACCCTAGCACCCAGCACTGAGGATTTCTCACGTCCTTCCCATCGAGCCGCCCCAAGGCCCTTCTCACAGCGTGGAGCAGCCCAGGTCATCCTGCCTGGCCTGCTCTGGGATGAAGAGCACCAACCGGAGCAGCGCGGCTGGCAAAAGCGGCGGGGAGCGACGCTGGTGTGGAGGGGAAGAGCAGCTTGCCTAGCAGGCAGAGGCTTGCTGTCTGCTACCCAAATGAGGGGGAGACTTTTCTTTTGCCTCAGCTCTAAATATTTTTCCAAGTGTCCAAGTATTTTCAAATATCCAATTATTTCCAAATATTCAAGAAATGCCAAGTATCTCAAATAGTTAATCTAATATAGAAAAACAATGCTGGGGGTTATTTCACCATCAGAGCAGAGCCTATCCATTCATATAAGATAAGTAGCTGTCAGTGAGCCAGAGGCTCAGTGGGCAATATTCCACTCAGGGATAATGCTGCTGCTCTGACTTTGTCTTTTAATAGTCACCTACACAGACCTCTGACATATGTGATAGATGACCTTTCCTCATCTGCAATGGGAGTTGGTTTTTATTATCTTCCCTTCATCTACTATACTCCCCAAGCATTTATTTTATTTCCCCCTTTCTCATTTTTTTTTTAAGTAAAGTCTTTTCATGATTTCAAGCACTGGATAAAAAGTGAGATATATTGAGTAGGTAAAGCTGTGTGGATTTGCAAAAGAAGAAAAAAAGCAAAATAAAACAGAACTATCCCCACCTTGGAAGCCATTGGAAGACACGTAGTGTCCCCAGGTCTGCTACTGCGCACCATGAGACTACAAATAAACACCTGAGACCGTAAAACAACATCTAAAACAGCATTAAACCTTCATTTCAATTAAATATGATGACACTCGTGCTCTGCTCATAGATTTTAATAGCAGAGAAGTAAACTATACTAGAATGTCATTTAGGTCCCCTGCAAAACTCTTTATTCATCTCTTCAAAGAGTAACTGTATTTACTTCTGATGTAACTGCATTTGCTTTCATCAGTAAGGAATCTGGCTTATCTCAAATGTTCCTGCTGCCAAGTAATTGCACAAAAATCTCAATGAGAAAAACCTTCTCCTGTTCATAAGGCAAATGTGGTTTTGCTCTAATGAACTTGCTTGTTAGTGGAAAAGGGGAAAAGGTAAGAAGCAAGAGTGTCTTCCAAAGAGAAAAGCATCAAGAGGAACCCTGACTGTTGCCATGCATGACTGACACATGCATGTGATTAATGATTACAGTATAAACGATTCCAAATATAAAAAAAACATTTCTAGAGCTGTTGCTATAGTGTAAAGCACCCTGCTTCTAGAGTGGGAAATGTCTTTCTTTCCCCACCCCACTTCACTAGTGGTTCACAGATTGCACGCTTTCCACCCAGTTAAACCCTCCAAAATAGAGGACTTGTTCACCAAAGGTTTCACCATTGATTCAATGGCATGAAAGTTACTGTAAGGTTTCTTCTATGGAAGCCTCATCCCCAGTACCATGCTGACTTATAGTGGTATTACTCCACTTCTGTTAGACTAAATTTGTCAATACCTCAAATCAAAAGTGCTTGAGATTGACTTAAATCAATAGAGCTGATGGATGATGCACACTCCCACCTCACTTAAAGAGCAGAAATTAATATAGGTCATTTTAATGGCATTCCATTCTGTAGCTCCTGCAGTCCAATCATTAACATTCTAGACTAATTGGGGTTGATGGATTATTAAAATAACTGTGCAATTGAATCAGAACCATTCCTCCCCACACTTGTTTCCAGCTCCTGATAGACTTAGAAAAAGCACAGCAACTGCTGAGCTCAGTTCAGTCCAAGGCAGGTCTGAAATCATCCAGCTCTGCCATTTGCCTTAGGACCTTTACAGCAACAGGTATTTACCTCAGGTAGGCTGGTGAACTCAGAAGAGGCACTGTGAAACACAGAGTGACTTGTCACTTGTCACGCAGAGCCAGCCTACCTTCATCTCTTCATTCCCCCCTCTCAAGAAGAGAGTTTAGCATCATCATTATGATCATAAATTGGTCATTAATGACTAAGAGTAGTTATTAACCTTATCCTGT
>JAWLRI010000307.1:2508077-2567424 GCA_034781795.1 Crypturellus tataupa | reverse complement strand
AGAAGAGAGTTTAGCATCATCATTATGATCATAAATTGGTCATTAATGACTAAGAGTAGTTATTAACCTTATCCTGTCGACCATTTCTTACAGGTTCTTAAGAGGAAGAGTGCAAGCTCCAGACCTGGGAGGAGGATCTGTTGGAAATAGGTAAAAGCACATACAGAACACAACGGTTTGGCAAACAATCTAAAAAGAGGTTTCTCTCCCAGGGGACAGTTGAGATAAAGCAGTCTTGGTGTGGAGGCTGAACTGTAAGATACCTGTGAAGACCTGAGGTGCAGGTGGCTTCTGGGGGCTTCAGGAAGCCAAACACCTCAGGTGTCCCATACGACTCCCAGGGCTCCTGGGCTCAATGTCACGAGGAGCCACACCAGAGGTGAGCACCACTAAGTGCACTGGATTCCTACGTGATGGGCAGCAACTCATCTCTGAAAGCACTCAGATTTTTAGGCCACAGACCTGAATATATTTGCCAAATTAAACTACATACTCGCTAAACCAAATTTCATAAAAACCACTAGGCTGTTTTGGCCTGTACACAAAGTGTCTCCATTGAGGCACGGTTTTAACTTACTGTACAACTAAAATAGTACACTATGAAGCTAGCATTAAGCCTACAAGGACACGTCCTTTCTTCCCTAAATACTGAGTCTTCAAAAATAACTTTTCTTACTATTCTCTTGGGGGCTCCGCCAGCTACTTTCCTCAGCACTTTACTGCCTTAGAAGGCTTATGGGAGCACAATCAAGGATGCTTTAAGAGCAACGGGTTGTTTATCTTAGGCAGACGTTCAGAGAGATAATGCTTATAAGCCTACTACCTGTGCACCAGACAGTTCACGAGGTCCGCTCTCAAGAAATCTTCTCTAGCTCTCGTTTACTCCGCTGAGTTCAACATCAGTAGCTTTCTTCAGAACGGCTTGTCATTTTAATGCAGTTGTAAGATCACAAGCAGCGAAGATCTTCTAGCATGACTATAGTTACTTTTCTTCCTCTCTGCTCAGTCAGAAACAACTCCTACCCCTCTATAGTTTTATTTTTGATATATATTTCAGAACTGAGAAATCAAAGTCAATTCCTTTCAAAACGAGGTCATCCATGGTTCAAAAATTATTTTCATGCCAGATTTCAGTTTTCAAATAAAAATAGAAGAGCAGATTTTTCCCCCCCAGCAGAGGAATTTTCTGTGTTCTTTTGTCTTGCAGACAGAAGGGGTTGAATTTTTTTTTATTATTATTATTCAAACTTCTGAAAACAAGCATTTGGCTCTGCAGGGGAGGCCAAATAACAGAATATCAGTTCAAAAGGGGAAAAAAAAAAAAAAAAAAGAGGTCACTGAGTGACCGAAAAAGAAAAAAAATGAACATGGAATATTATGCAACAGAGACTGAAACATGTCTTGCCAGGACCCATCAGTAATACTTAGCATCCAACAAGTTGCATCCTCAGAGACATTCAATAGTGCGCACCAGAAATCTCTGCACTCAGCTAGAGCTCCTAGTTTAGCCTCAAAGTGCATTTTTTGTGGTAACAGTTACTCAATTTTACAGCATGCTTTGACACTGTAGGATAAAAAGTAATTTAGAAATATGAGGATAACATGAGGTGCTCCAACAGCAGTCGGCTGCCTCACAGATCTGCCTGATGTATTAACTTCACAGGGAGAAGAAAATGGTGACTGGAGCTGTAATAGGTCTTTATTCTCCTCTGAAAATTCACTACCCATTCATCTCATTAAGAAATCAGAGAGGAAGAAACATTAAGTGACCATAGCAAAAGCGAGACAAAAGCTGTATTGGTAAGAATACTGTAGATCTCAATTTTTACATCAATTGTAAGTAGAAATGCTTGCTCAGGACGTCTTGGAATCGTTTATTTGCTAGTGTTGCAAAAACATTTATAGAGACTTGTAGAAATAAAGGGTAAAAATATCACCAGCAGGACCTTGAAGTATTTCAATATACTGCCAGTTATGGGCTATGCTGCTAAGACTTTCATATCCAGCCAACATCATTCCTGTAATTATCCCTAACACACTGTACCAAAGTAGTTATTTCAGTGGCATATAGGCATGAAATATGCTCTTTTCACTCACTTTAACATTGGAATAAATTGTCTGTAGAAATAAAGAAAATGAATAGTGAAGCTTATGTTTTTTCTTCTATGTTTCAAGCTCCACAGTTACCATCTACCTGAAGCTGTGTCGTGATTATGTCAGGACTTTTTCTGATACATTCTTGAGGGAAAAGGCTTGAAATACATTTTATTTTTTACATATTTTTTTTCTTGTGTTGTTGAGTAAAACAGGGACTAGTTATTCACAAAAGCTAAACTCAGTCACTTTCCTGTAACACTTAGTTGTAGGATTCACCTGAAAAAGGTGTTCTCTTTCAAGCATAAACTAGGCCAGTGAATAATTTAATATAGCTTATACACTGAAATAGCTAGAAAGACTTTTTTTTTTCTTTCTTTTTTTTTTTTTTCTGTAGGAGAAGCATACCCCATGCAGCAAATGCACTAGTTTCCATAAGCAACCCTCTTTCAATTTTCACATCAATTCACAGGGATTGAATGTCAAATTGTCTCTGTATCTTGTCATTTTCAGGTAGCTTTTCAATCTCCCTCTTTATTTGTAAAAAGGAAAATATAATCATGTAAGAAAAAAAAATCCTAAATGCTGCAGAAGAGTTTGGATTGCACTAATAATAAATTTCATGCACAGTGAAAGATCCTTGCCCATCTGTTTTTATTTTCTTTTAGTGAGATGTTGGGGCCAAATGGGATTGCTTCCATTCTGAGCAAAATAGTTTGTGCCTGTGAGCAATGTTGACAAACTGTGCAGCACCACACTGGCATTTTTGTGCATTGTGTGAAACATAAAATCCCTCTGCAATATCACAGTCAAATCTACTGAGCAGTGCAAGTTCTTAACTACAAGAGGTCAGAAGGCATCCTCAAGATACAGACTTAGGCTGTCACTAACTGCTAGTGTCTAAGAATATACAGAGAACTTCTCCTCAGGCATTCTCCATATACTCAGAAGCAAGGAAGAGGCACCAAAGAACATTTTAGAAGCATTACTTGTAAAGGGATATCACGGAGATGAATTTTATTGGTCTTAATTAAATCTAATTTCTACTACTCCATTGAAGAAAGCCCAATATAAAGTTTTTTTTACATATGATTCAGTCTACTCTACATATCTGTATATTTATTGATCTCCCTTACAGCCATGGATAAGCTTGTACAATATTATTGCAATTAACTGATATTTGCAACACTGTTTTTGCTAATACTACAACACTAGGCCAATTCAGAGAGGAAGTTTATCCAAGATCATCTAAGAAAATATGATTTTATGAAGTCCAAAATTCTGCATATAACACGAGTCTTTTCCTAACTAAATCCACCAGTTTAACTATTCAGTTCTGCTTCTAAAATTAATTTTCCATAACTATAGTTATGGAAATGTATAGTTCAATTTCCCTGCTTAGTGATTTAAAGTAAAATAGCTATTTTCCTCAGTGCAAATCCTGATCTTGCAGGATGGCGCATCCTTCTTGTAGACTGTAGAGCTTTGGCCTCTTTACTTGGTGCTAATGCCAAAAGCTGTAGATTGCAGGGACAGCCACGCCACAAGTTTGCTGTTCTAGTATAAATAACAGCTTATTTTTATCATGATCATTGTAGCATAGCTAATATTTTGGGAAGCAATTGTCACCCTCACTCTCAACTATAAACATAGTGGGCAAAATCCACATTTTAGACAGTAGCTGATAATTCTGAGATATAAAAGACCCATTTAAGGTCCGTTAAACTGAGCAACATTGAACTGAAACAAAAGAAATCATTGCCAATCGTTAGCTATATGGCTTGCAGTTTGTTGCCTTGTGCTATTTTAGTAGTATGTTGGTATGTTAAAGCCTCAATGGACTTTGTACCTGAAGAGATTATTGTTCCACTCAGGCTTGGCCTAAGTGCAAAGAAGAAAGAAGATTCCTAGACAAGTATATAAAAAGAGTGTATCACTTGCTTAAAAATGGTTTAAATTAAAAAAAATCAGAAAGGAGATAGCATAAGCTTGTAATGATTGCAATAATTATCAAGTAAGCTCTGAAATTGTAAAGCTAATGGCATTGCACGCTGAGCAGTTAGACTAAGCAATGGAAGCTGCAATTGTAAAATAATTAACCTTGTTCTACTTCTGTAGCTTTTTAGGCTGATATTAAAAGCCATTTGCAATTTTAGACCTCTACAAAATAATGAACGACTAGAAGGTATTATTCAACCAAGAGAAAATTTTACTTAACTGTCTGATCCCTTGGCAGCATTTGAAGGTATTAGGACCTACTTTGAGTTCAAAGAAAAGAGTCTGATGCTGGTGCAAATGGCTTGTGAAATATTAGACTACTGTTACTGGTGATGTTATACCTTGTTCAGACTATTAGGTTTAACAGCCATCCCTTAAATAACTTTGAGGGACAGTTAAGCACATCATTGTTGAACAGGTAAGTGCAAGGCACTTCAGGAAGGAGTTCTCTGGTTTGAGGGGCTCCATTTTCCATGTTCCAACATGGAAACAGGGAGGCAGATAGAGAAGTGTCAGTGAGGGTATTAATTGACTTTGACTTAGGTGAAAACACCACGGTTTGATTGGGAGATTAAATGCACAGAGATTAAATGCATAACTAGTTGCAACAAAACAAATAAAATACTCCAAAGGACAATGTCTATGATAAATTAATATAGTGACCATGACTATGATAAATTGGAGAAGTGATCCAAGAAGATGAAAGACATAAAGCAGAGAGATTAATTTCTTGCTCCTAAATTTAATACCTAGCCAGAAACAGGGACCAAAGGACTGGACTTTCTAGTCCACCAGAAGTAAGAAAAAATTCTTCTTGACAAAAAAATGTCATCTATTGCCATGGAAGTTGTTCTTAGGTTAGGAGATTTATTCTGTTCTACTCAACACTGGTAAAAAAAAAAAAAAAAAAAAAAAAAAAGCAAAAAACAACTAGAGTGCCCAGCTTTGAGTACTACACTTCAAGGAAAAGACAGAAAAATAAGAGCAGAGCAAAATAGCAGTAAGTCGGGCTGTTCTTTTTGCTACCAATACGAGAAGCTGTATGAGTCTTGAAGGACTAGTTTTTAGTAAGAGCAGTTGCCTCTCCCAGGCCTCCAATTCCCCTAGTAGTAGTAGCTCTGCTTTCAGCCCCTGCTCTATATGCCTTTCCCACCCTGCGTTCTGGCCATGGCCCCTCTTCCTCTTTGGATACAAAAGGCCAAAGGACATCTGGGTGGAATTTATTGAGTTGACTCATTGATGACATGAATATGATTTACTATATATCATTATTTAAGTACAACTGAAGGTAAATGCAAGAGTCTGCTTTAATTGTACTTTTCAAAATAGATACAAAGGTTGAGAACAAAATGTGCTCTAAGTCTTCAAAATTCCTGCATTGATTGAACTTGCATAACAACAGTATACTTCCAACACAAAATAAGAGCGATCAAATCAAAAACCAGAAGGTTTCCCTTCTACTGCTTAATTCTAGAAACTGTCAGAGTTGTATATGTTGTCCTAAATATGCAAAAAGAAAGTTTCTTCCACTATCAGAAATGGAATGGGGCTGTATTACACCGAAAAGATTTTTTATTTTAAAATTTGACCTGCTCTTCTCTTACATTGGTTTCATGCTCATCCAAGGACTCAGTTCAAGTAAACAACCCGAGGGGAGAAAAAGATGACCTAAGAGTCCATGCTTCAAATCTCTCATTGCAGCATTTTCCTGTACAATTGGATTTTCATGCCTTGGGTCAAGTATTGTATGACACTAAGTCTAGTGCACTCTTCTGGACACCATCAGCATTGTAATAATGCTTTTCATCATTAAATCAGATGCCATGGTATTCCACATACATTGCCACTTTTTAATAAAATGCTATGTTTTTTTTCTATACTTTTGACTTAATCTGTAGAAGAATATGTATGATGAGATTTTATGTTTCTTATAGGACAGCTACTCAGTTTATAACAACTAAGTATTTAAGAAAAATTAAAAAGTGAAATCTTGAACGTCATTCTTTTCTTTCACAATATTCTTAGTCATTTTACTGTTGAAGAGGCATGATCATAGCATAGAATGGAAGTAACTTTATTATGACTTTTTGTTTTATTTAAAAATATAATCTATAACCATGGCTGAAGAGTTTTCATAAGTACTGTAGTTCAGAGCAGATTTCTGCAGGGCTGTTGGATTAGTTTGGCTTTATTTTGATCTCAAAATGATGCCCATTGTTTCTTGGAATCAAAGTTGCACCTTGTCTTTGCAGCATGACAGCAACAAATGTGTAACAGTCTTTTGTAAATTAGAAGATTCCCAATTTGCAAACTATCTATAAGACCACAAACATGTCTGCACTTCTTAGTGTTTGAAGGATTTTTTTTTTTTTAATGAAGAAAGTTTATATACCATGAATCAAGATTTCCACTCAAGAAACAGAACACAAAAGCCTGAGACCATCATGATTTTATTGACACATTCTTGGGGCATGTTGTTAGGAACTGAGGGGCTTGGGATAGCATTCATCTTCTCCATCTTTTTCAGAAGCATTCAGCTACTTCTTTGAAATTTTCTGTGAATTTAGATCATTACAAGCATCTTTGAAACAAAGAGGGCCAAACCCTTGAAATTCTATCAGTCGTACTTAGAAGGGCCAATACCCACATATTAGATCTGTCCCTTTTCCAAGATTTCCACTAACTCCCACAATTTGGTGGTTTAATGCTTCTCTCAAGACAAGCAGAGAAAGGAGAGCAGCTACCACTCTCTCTCCTTATACACAGCCAGCTAAATCAGTCCCTAGACTGATTTTTTCAGGAGTTCACTAGTAAATTATTCCTGTCCACATCAGTAACTTACTCCTTTCCACATCAAAGCAGCAGGTAAATCTCTTTCCTATCTGCTTTTCCCTCTCTCCATAGATGTACTCTCCAAACTCTTCGAAATCTGTGTGTATAGCATAAAGAATTCAAGATAAAATTGGTTTCACCAGCTTCCCACACCTTATATAATTCAGCTCAAATTTTGAATACTGCAGATAGTTTAAGTATACTTTAATCCTGCCATAGACATTTCATTTTATTTTATGACCACAGATAAGACCCTTGATACCCTTTTATGTGACATTTCATTTTATTTTATGACCACAAGTAAGACCCTTGACACTCTTTTATCTATCCTGATATCATGATAGCAAATCCATTTCAGCACACTGAAATTTGAATTAACATGAATTGCTTTCTAGACCCGCTTTTCATTTCATAGAATCCAGATCAACAAGAGCTCTTAGAATAGGTGATTAAAGATAAGATGGTTCCTACACCCAGCAGAGGAACGGGGACACCCAGTTCTTGTATGGCTTGCATTTCCTATAGCTTCACATAAAGTGGTTTTGCAGTACAAGTTAGCACAGGCCTATGTATGCAGATATGATAGTCTCTCTCTCTTATGGAGTCACTTTCAGTTTTCCTATGTGAAAGTCTGCTTGCAGTTTTCAAATTTACCCTACAGACATACCCTTTTCTAGAGTCATTTATCATTTGGGCTAAATAACTAGCATGTACTGATTGACACTGCATACTTTGCGCAGCATCCATATAGGGACTTTTTCAGAGAAACTTTACAGAATAGCTGTAAATAGAAGAGTTGAATTTCCCTTTATCATTTTCCTTTTCAATAGAGGGACAAATTGACTTTTATTTATCTATTTATTTATTTCTAAAGTGAAGTGACATTTCACAGAAATCTAGGCTGTACTTTGCTTGGTTATGCTCAGAAGAGAGGTCAAGACCTTCTCAAAAACCCATTTAAAAATAGCTGAGAAATGGAAAAGAATCAGGTACTGTATAAAATCTAATTGAAATGCTGCTTAATTTTACATTTCTGTAATGAGATGCAGTATAACACAGACTGAAATAACTTTGGTAATGGGACTTCCTCTATTAATCTACTCATAGGGAAGCTGTTGGTTAATTAGGATAGACAGAAGAATCACAGGGTTGATAAACAATAGCAGTGAGGATTCGCATTGTTGGCAAGTACCTAATTGGAAATTAATGACGGAAAACTGGGCAAATACAACCCTACATCTACCAAGACTGCACATGATGAGAGAATTCAATATGTCCATATTCAGATGATATTCAGGAACTGGTTTAAGAACAATTACCCCTTAGAAAACTAACTCAAAGCAGAAGTCTTCCTGAGATGGCCTTATTTACTCATCAGGCTAATAAGTCTCAAAGTTTTGTCACTCAGGGATTAAAACCCCTCAAAGATTAAAAAACCTAAACTCAAATTCCCAAACTCAAATTACTCAAAAGATACCATTCTAAACAAAACCAGTTTGGAAGGACGCTTTCATGAAGAATTTAATGTCTGTTTTTTCAGTCAGGCTAATGCAGAGGAATCCAACTGCTCTACATATTTTAGACACCTTATGTTGCTAACTTTGTATCCTACACTATGAAGAATCCTACGAGATTAATCTAACTAGCTGTATACATGCTTAAGCATGGCTTGTTTGTTTTTTAAACTTTAAGGGAAAAAATAAAAGCCTAAGAATGGTTTCCCTGGAGTCATCCAGCCCATGCAGGGCACAAGATGCATTTACCTCACAAAAATGTATACATCTGGAAGTGCTGATGTACTTTAAAGAGAACAAGACCAACAGTCTGATAAGAATGCTTTCTGTGCAACATGGCTCATCTTATGGCCCCAACTTTTTTTTTTTTTTTTTTTTTTTTTTTACTTTCTGGTGGGCACATTTACTAATTCCAAGCATCCTAACATGGCACGTAGAGAGTGTAACACCTTTCATAAGACGCTACCTTAGTAGCATCTCTGTTCATGCTAGTTCACAGAGAACTTCAGTAAACAAAGGCAATGTAACTTCTAAAGAACATTGAAATATTATGTCAGAAACAACTCGACTTCTCCTTTTAAAACCTTAGGATTATGTGGCTTTCATTCATGAGAACCTAAAGGAGGAAGGAGATTTAACCACTAATGTTTTTCTTATGCTGTGTGAGGATCCCTGGACTAGGTGGTTTTCCCAGGGTTCACCTTGGGGGACCACTAAGTTACTCCCTTGATGCATAATAGGGTTCTCAAATGGGGAGGGATCTTTATCCCTGGAAGCACGGGACATAGACCAAAAGAAGGCCTAACTGGAAAACAACTGCAGGAGTACATTTCTGCCTTGGGACATTCTGCTGCTATGGAGAGGAGGACATGGGCATACCTTGATCTCTCTCCTTGATCTCTCTCCTGTTTTGTACTTGAAATACATTAGACATCACAGCAGGTACAGCCACAGATACCAGGCTTTTCATGGAGCACCTACAGTGTTTCGTAGGTCCTGTAGATTTGTCAGCCTTTTTCCCTTTCCTTTCCTTTTTCTTTTTTTTTTCTTTTTCTTTTACTTGCTCTGCCCCAATTTTCTTTTGATTCTGTCTTACAATTTCCTAGGATGAACAAGATTTTGAGCTTTTCTTTATCACCTTTTTTTTTTTCTAGAGGATTATTTGATCTCTCACATTCAAGAAAGATAAAATCTTTACAGGCTCTAAAACTCATCCAGGCACTTTCAATACATCAGTCTAAACACAATAGCCTCATAGTGAACACACAGAATCCCATTTACATGGGGCAGTCCTGTACTTCACAGCTTCCAACTTTCAAACACTTGACCTAGAAATTGAAACTAGTTATTTTCGTATACAAATTTCTTTGTGATAAAAGGAAATAACCAGTATGAACCATTTTTTCATATAGGGACGAAAATTACCTCAGAATGTGCCTCCAGCTCTGTCCAGAACAGCATACAAACACACTCATGAATACTCACTCACCTCATCACACTGGTCATGAATACTTGCCTTAGCTGATTTTCCTTTCCTTGGAAGAAAAACCTGAACTGGATGGATTCTGTTGGCCTGGATGCTGAACCACTCTGCTTTATTTAAGTAACACACACTATATGAGCAAGAAAAAATCAAGGGTTTGCAACTTTTAATCTTATTTTTGGAAGCTTGCAAAAGGAAGACTCAGAGTCTCAACACTGTTTGAAGACCTTTGTGTACTTTAAGGCCAATGAGTCAGTTCATACTTCTGGGGTTTTGCACATCTTCTGCTGGCTACAGAACACAGTGACCTTCCTCCCCTCTTGGCACTGTACTATTTGGTTACAAAAGAACTAATATAGACATTTTTCTCCTTTTGTTTGCAGCTATACTTCAGAAAAAGAAAAATTCACAGCACTGAAGGCCAAAGTGCTTCATCCTTAAATTTAAAGAACGGGGTAGGGGCTAAGAAGGAAGGTCAGAGACAATGATTTAACTGTGAATATTGTCTTTGCCAATTTAGTCTCTGTATTAATTTGAACATTCCTCTGTTTAACTATCATACAGCTACACTTCATTATTTTCAGTTAACTAATGTGGCTAAAAGGTAATGATTCCTCACTGTAAATTAGATCCTATCACATGGGTTGTTTCAGATTGGCATCTTGACATTAAGAGATGGTTATATTTTTAGAAGTAGTCTGGAAATAAATTCGTTCTTTTTCTTAGAAAACTGTAAGCAAAATTCTGTTCTCTCGAGATGCATACATTCAAAAGTGGCTATACAAACCAGTTTCCCCATGGACATGCATTGTTTATCAAGCATCCTCGACTGAGCCAGCAACCCCTGCCACTCAACAGTCTCATTGAAGCCAGTAGGGTCACCTTCAGAGCCACAGGATCAGGTCACTATATTTGATGCAATCTTCACAAACAAGAAATACTTTGCAGATTTTACTGATTCTGCTGTCCTGAAATATCCTGAGCTACCAAGAGTGACCTTTGGACAAAGCTTCACTGCAGATCTATCCTGACGATATGGCAATAACCTCCATGCTCAGCATTTCAGAATTACAAACAGGGATTGTGAAGGCATCTCTTTCTCTTTCTCTCCCCCCACAGAATGGTACATTTATCTGAAAACAAAAGAATCTGTCCCTGAAGAAGGCACAACTAAGAACCTCTAGAAAAGGAGCAGCAAAATAAAGGTAAGGAGCTGACATGGATAAGTGATAGAGAACAAGGGGAAGAACAAAGTGGGCAAGCAGCAATGAGGCACAAGTAACAAGTTTCATGAAACATAGGAATCATGATGGTTGCTGCCCCATCCAGTTACTGCTGGGTCCTGTCAGTGGCTGTGCGTAAACACTCTAGCATCTTACCAGAAGCAGGTTTGTGGATTTTTTTGTTTTGTTTTGTTTTTTGTTTTTGTTTTTCCCTTTCTCCCCCTCTCTCCAATATCTGTTGTATTCTCCTGCATTTATTTATACCAAAACACTCACATAAAGTGCATTGATGCAGTAATGGGAATAGAATTGGGGATAACTAATGGTTTTTTTTCATGTCCAGTCTCCCGGTACTTCTGAAAATACTAACAGGGAGCTACGCCATTAACATAACTACCTAGACAGCACATACTTCACCTAATTAAGGTCTCTGGATGGCCTAGCAACAAGGGCTTGAAGAATGACATGCCAGTAAGCACAGGAAGGGCACAGCGTTCCTTCCGGGTATCTGAGGTAAGCAAATCCTCTGTGCAGCCAACAAGGACATTAGGGCTTTTGAAGAGCACTTCAGAGTCCTTCAGCAAACCACCACCGAGGGAGCAGCTCTTCCTGAAGAGGTCCCGTGGGTGGTGGAGGGCAGCGAGCTGAGCACAAGCCAGCAGCGTGCCCCGGCAGCACAGAGGTTGTACAGCACCCTGGGCTGTGTCTACAGGAGCACAGGCGGTAGGTCCAGGGCAGCGATTAGCCCGCTGTGCTCAGCACTTGTTAGACAACCATCTGTTGTCCTGTGTCCTGTTTTGGGCTCCCAATAAAAGAAAGCATCAATAAACTGGATCCAGTTCAGTGCGGAGGTACCAGGATGGTCAGGGATGGAGCACTTTCCCTGTGAGGAGACCAGCTACCTTCAAAGGCACCAAATAACAGCTGCCTGGTACATATAGGGAGGTTATGGAGAAGAAACAGACAGGCTCTTCAGTGGTACAAAGTAGGAAAAGAAGACAATAGGCATAATTTTTTGTCCTGATGACAATAAGGCATGACCACAGGTTGCCTAGAGAGGCAGTCTACATCCTGGGGGGTTTTCAAGGCCTAAAAGCGCTGAGTGTGGTCTGGTCTCACACCTTGTCCTGCCTGGATTAGGAGACTGGACTAGAGACCTCCTCAGATCCCTTTAAACAAGCGTTTTATTCTACAATCCACTTTTCCTAAAGTCCTGGTCCTCAGTGTTGTTTTACATGCTGTCTGTCCCTAATACACATCAGCTAGTCTTGAAACAGCAACTGAAATCCAGTTTTCCTCCTCCCCAGGAAGCACTTCCACCTCTCTGTAGGCATCCCACCTTCTGCTCACTCATTCTGCTCCACTGGAGCTGACAAACCATCTTTCTCCTTAGGGACAGACAAGATTCTTGACTAGGAAACTGAGAGATGTGGATTCAGGAGCAGAAGGGACTCAAATCCCTGTTTCTAACTTCCTGGACAAAAGTAGGCAGGAGGCAGAGACACACCATGGACTGCCCTATTACTGGGTATGTTCTGATCACAAAACTAATCTCTCATCCTTGCTGGAAAACTAGTGGCAGGGCAAAGCAGGCCTTGGTGAAGGGCAGGAGTACCCAAATCTAAAGTACGATTTGTCCTGACATCTAAATAGGAGACTCCCTTGGCCAACAGAGAACAAAACTGACACTGCACACAGGCAGCCTCAACAGTTTTCTTGATTGGAGAAGACAACATTTTGACTAAGGCCCCATTGTAGGCAGCTCAGAGGTTTTGGTGATTTGTGGTGGGGGAGCTGTCAGTGTTCAGTACTTACACCACAGCAGAGTTTCAGAAATAAGAGAATCCAAATCTTATATTTAGCAAGTGAGCGATGAGGCAAAATGGCACAGCAAGCGCTGACGGTAATGGTGAGGCTGTGGGGGTGGGAGGGGGCGTGAGAACTGGCAAGAGCTTCAGGAGAGCAAGTTTTGGTATTTCACTTTTTAAGCGATACAGACTAGATGCCTATTATATCCTCTGCATCAGGTACTGATACTCCAGCACTGCAGGAATGTTAATGCAGTCATTTGAGCTTTCTCCCATCTCCCACCCGCATCTTGTTTGAAGATACATTTAAAATGGGATGAAGTAAAAAGACTGATTTCAGACACAAACGCAGGGCATTTCTATAAATAAACAGTTGCTAAAGCAGTAAACTATGTTCTGCTGCAGTGTGGCATTACAGCTTTTGCTTAGCAAAACCAATTTCCCTTCCCTTTTCAGGGTCCGTACTTGGCTCTCAGCTACGTGACTCTCCTGCCATTCCCCTCTAGAGAGGAGGAAGCAGATGCCCTTAGTCCAGCTCTGGCTGCAAAGAACAGACTTACCTAATCGTCACCAATAGAGAAGTGATTTAAGAAGTCTAATGATTCCAGGATATATTTGGGGTACTGCAAATCATTTTGTGTTTAGTCATCATTCATTCTGTGTTTCTAGTTAGATTCAGAGGTCTCTAGTGCATAATTTAAGTAGTGCAGTTTGCTTTATTTTGTCTTTCGACTTTTCCTTTGTGCTTGTTTCTGTCCTGCTGCCTGAATATGCACCACCAAGTCCATTTGAAACATAACTGCCCTTGGATTTTGCTATGGACAAATGTGGATGCACAGCTCCTCAGTGATGGTAAGGGGTTTACAAGAGAAGCTTTTGCTCTCCCTAATTTTCATGGAGGAGGAAAACAAAACAACAACATATACCACATATCTCTTTTTCTCCTTTTCCATATAGCAGAGAGGCAAGGCCTGCTTGCCTTGTAAAGAAGTTTTATAACAAATGTAGGAAAGAGATCGCACAGAAACACATGCTAGAGCAATTATTTGCAATTAGTAGCAGCAAGCACTAAACAAAATGATACTTCTAAAAAACTAAAGTAATTCAAATACTACATTGACCGAACAGTAGAAAGAAAAGGTTTTGCCTGCATCTCCTGTCCTTCTGCCATTTAGAAGTGAAGTCCAAATTTGCAAGTGTTCAGAAAATCTGAAGAAAAGAAGCACTTATTTTCCTGCTCGTTTTCTTCCCTTTCTCCATCTTAATTATGCAGTTTTCCTTATGTTTTTCCCCTTTAAGGTAAAAAAGCAGAAAACTGTCATTTATATGCTTAGCTTCATTCTTTTTCTGAAAAAAGGGCAGGAGCACCCACAAAGCAAGCTTTTGCACATCTGATTTCACATTGCAGATCCCAAAAGCCTAAGCTGTTGGCACACAGCTTTAGTTCAGCCTACCTAGCCTGGTACAATCTGACATGTGCCCACCCATGAGATAACCTCACACCAGAGCTAGCTGCAAAAATTAGTCCCAAATTCTATTTGCTTAGAAGCCTTGTATGTCTTGGCATCTGCACAGACTTCACACTGACGGCTTGGCTAACAGCCAGAGAGGAGATCCGTTGTTTTTTAATAATCTTCGCATAAGCATCTGTTTCGGACATTGCTGCAAAGAGGATGTTGGGCTAGACGGACCTCTGGTCTGACCCAGATTATCCATTTGTATGCACTCTCTCAAAAGGCAAATGTACATATCACATTTAGAGGGAATTCAACTGGATTTATTTCAAGATAGACTGATGAAATAATACACTCAAATCAAAATACAACACAGGCCGTGAAAAGCAAGCAGGTATCTTCAAGGAGCTGGTAAGGATATTGCAGATAGATGTGTTTAGGAAGAGGTTAGAAGCAACACAGCAAGGCTGCAAGAAAACAGTGAAGATACTAAGATTTGGATTTTTTTTTTTCTAGAGGTTTTAAATTTACTCACAGTGAACAGGTTTTATTGGATCTATAGTTAAATATATCAAGTATTTCCTTCTTCCTAGCTGTTTTATAAGCTTTTCTGATATAAAACATTTAACTTTTCATATTAAAAGAAAAAAAAAAGCTTTAAGTAAACCCATACATTTCAGAATTTGTCATGCCATCATTATTTGGTAATTAAAAAAAACATACAGATAGTCAGCTGAAAGAAGAGGAAATAATGAAAATGAAACCCATAAGGAAGAAACAGCACCATAAATCCAAATTTGAAATAAGATGCATTTCCCTAGCTGTGAGGATAATTAAACATTGCGAGAGCTTATCTGGTAGGTGGCGGACTCAGAAATTGAAGTCTTTAAAGATTAGATATCTAAGAGATCCCTCAATCCAGTGTGGAAAAAAATGAGGTCTGTGTAGAGGGGGTGGGGGGAGAAAGCCTGGATGATCAGAACAGTCTCTCCTGACCTCGAGATCTGTGAGATGCTCAAGGTCAAACCAAACATCACGCTTGGAAACAGAAAGGCTTCTTCCTCCCCTCCAAATCTTTAACCTCTATTGGTGAAATTGATATTGCTTTTTTGTTGTTGTTGTTTTTTAAACAAAGGGTGAGGGGGGCAGACTTCAGCATAAATCTCCTGCTTGCACAATCTGCCCAGCCCTTCTCACATCTCCTGCCATTTCATGAGCCCTGAGAACACAGCCGCTGCCTGCAGCAGGTTTGTTTTCCAGGGAACTGAGCTGCACTGGGCTAATGAAAGTCACTGGGCACAGACCCGGTCATCTGAGAGAAACTGCATAGCTTAAAGCTCAGCACCAGTCAGCGGGGCTGGTTTGTGGGTTTTTATAATTTAGGACCAGAAAAAGCCTTTATAAGCTGCAGGTTTGCACTTTCCTAGCTTTCTCAGAGAACACAAGCAAAGCAGCAGCTAGCAACGCACGATTAAATTCTTATGAATCATTCCCTTGTTCTGCTGCATCTCTATTTGTGTTTAACGTATGACATTAAGGCCTTCCAAGAGTGTCTAGAATCACAGAGATGATGACAATAATGTCTTATCAAACAGTCTCTTGAGTATATAAATAACACGCGTTTCATACAAGCCTTCCCATAGCATGCATTTACATAACTTAGAAAAGCCTACGACAATTTACCTGCTTCATGCTGTTCTTCAAAACAGTAAAAACCTATTCAAGGCTCTGGGAGAAAAAAAAATAAGTGAGCGTATGTGGAAAGATTAACATGCTGTGAAGCAACCGTTCTTCTAGAGTTCCTGGGAACCTATCAGTAAGTTAAGGTTTTAGGTCCCTTTCCTTCCCTTCGTACCTAGCGATTTGGCAGAGGCCCATGGTCAGGCCCAAGTTTTGCATTCCCCCCTGATGAAGACAGCGGTCCCTCCAGGCTCTGCTCCACTGTTTTCATATGGTGTCACTCAGCATGTGCCCAAGCAAGGGAAGTAGCTTGGGCAGCTTGTGAGGCCAAACCACTGACAGCCACGGTTCTTTCCTGCAAGGCCTGGCTACACAGAATAAAATACTGCCGCAACAGTGATAACAGAAAGCTTTTCACAACAGCAGCCAGCTCGCTCTCACCAATTCTAAAAAGCTGTAACAGGGATGCTTGCAATCTAACCGTCTTTGGCACAGGACCATCTCATTTCCCCTGATATTCAAGCATACATCTGCCTCAATTTTCTGTTGCTCCTCTAGGCACTGCTGCTGGGGCATCGTCTCCCTGCAGGAAAAAAATAAGTCTAATAGCAGCCAGGTTAGGGCCCTGTTTGAGGCTTGGCAGTCCCTTGTGTCAGAGCTCTGGTGACACTCGTCTTTCTCAAGAGCCCCATGGGGGAACTCCCCAGCAGAGGTGACCAAAAAGGGACACAGTCTGCCATGCTGAAGAGACTTCCTCCTCTCCCAGGACATCTCAGCAATCCCAGTCTGAGACTCAGACCCTTTAGAGGGCTGTGTATATATATATATATATATATATATATAAAAGATCAGTTATGTATATTCAATACACAGGGAGAATATACTGGGAGAGCTTTCAAACTCAGTCTCTACACATTGCTGTCTTCCCCAAGAAGGATTTCCTGCTTTTTTTTGCAATTTTCAGGGTTGATCTGAGACTAAAACCTGATCAGAGAATCCAATAACTTTGCCTGCTTTTAGTTTTAATGAAATTACATTGTCTGTCTTCCCAAAAGGAGAGAATTCTGCTTAATGATTATGGCTACTGAAGATTTTATGTAAGTTTTCTTTAGCTTCTAATTCAGCTAGCTGCTCAGTTGCTTTTTATGACCTCAAACATGGGTCCAGGATGTAGATAAAGTTTAAATTGAATCTTTACCACTATAACTGCCAATGTGATGTTAGTGTCTCATCACAGGATGGTTTCATTTGTCGGATCTTTCTTCTGCTCTCAAAAAGCTCATGCTGAGAATTGTCCCACTTGCTGGTTATGGATCAAGTTCTTTCATTATTTTTCTGATGTTTTGAATAGCTGCAGCCTAATTCTCTGCATGTTCTTGACCTGGTCAGTAGTTTTAATTCCACTTTTTTTCCTTACCCCAGTCACTGGGGCTTTGGTACCCCTGTGCAGTCTTCAGCATAACCTCTCTTACAACTCAGCAGCTTACCTATGAATTTGACAAATTGAAAGCATGCAGTCATATTAGAACAAGCAGAGAATTTCCATCCTTGATATTGACCTTGTAATTTAGCAGCTCTGCTTGTCAGGTCATCACAAAGTCACAGCTGGTGGTTACCTCAGCCAGTTCTCCCTATGACTTTGAGGATGAGGTGACTGCCTGCATTCTTATCTACACTCGCTCATTTGCTGTGATCTTACTTCTCTGGGAGATCAGCAATCTTGTAGCCTAATGCTGGTTATTTTGCAGTTTACTCAGTATTTATCTGTGAAGAAAAGATACCAAGAGCCATGAAAGAAATGCATCAGCTAAAATTTTTTGTTTGTGCTGTCTTTTAGATATTCATCTCTTTTGGAAACACACTTCTGTTTTGCCATAGTTTTCAAGAGCTTTCTGCATCCTTCCATGGAATAAAACAAGTTAAGCAAAGCAAGTTGATTAAAGATTGCTTTTGCACTGGCCAGTCCAAGTCAGAATGTGATTTGCATCAAGTTTCTCTGAAGAAGTGACTTGAATTAGTAAAGTAAGAGAGAGAGGCTGCTTAATTATATATTTTCAGACTTAGATACGATAAAAGCCCAAACTCTGGGCAGTTCCCTTGTAACTTGCATCCCAAAAGTGTTACCTTCTCCCACAAGTCTCTAGATTCAAATGCTTAAGCCATCAGTAGTGGATCTAGCCCTGATATTTTCTGGACACAAACCAAAGTTCTTTGCTGGTATATATTCTCATCATGCATGCGAAGTGAATCTACAATATTTGCAGTATCTCTCAGGATTTTCACAAGGCAGGTAGCATCTGCTGATGAGGCATCTTTAAATTAAAGATTTATTAAATATATTTATTAAATAATAGTTCATGTTTCTTTCCATAGCCAGTGTAAGCATGAGCTAAAAAGGTCTACTAATCAATCCAGGTAATAATGCTCTTAATTTATCATATAAATAAATTCAAATGGTCTGGAGCCAGAGTCTAACATAATTATTCTTTTATCTTATGTCAAAGTAATCATACTTCTACAGAAATGCCACAACCTGGTACTGAGACCAGGGAGCTGACCTCACCAGCATAGGCAGCATTTTATTTGCTTTGAAGAATAGCAGAGAGAGAACCAGTATCCATATCCAGCGTCCTGCCTTGTACTCGCAGGGACTAGATAATCCTGGGTGAGGGTCCAGCTGAAAGACTGTGAGATGTGAGCTCCTTGCAGTGTTTTTGCCTTCTAACGAAGCCCAGCCCTTCTTTCTGCTCTCTGCTGTGTGCCTATTCCACTTCAGTCCTACTCATACAACCTCTGCAGTCCGCAGGATCTAGCATCTTCTTCAGCCCAGCTGGTCATGAGCTGAGAGCACAGCGGAAAAACCTCTCTGCTCTTCTCTTCCCAAAACACAATCCAACTGCTGCTCCGGGACGGGGCTCGGTGCCTTTGGGACGTGCAGCAGATGAGTACAAGAGGGAGCAGCACACGGGAGCTGGAGGATGGCAGTGGCTATTTGGCTCCTGTGGGCAGGATATCCAGAGAGTTTAGCACGTAAATTAACGCATCACCACTGAGGACATACAAACTGTATTTGCCCCTCAAGTGTTTAGCAAATACAGGCAAACTTGCCTAAAGTTCCCCTTCAAAGGCCATGCTTTGCCAGACTTCAAAACCCCGCACCAGGACAGGAGCCTGTGATCATCTCCCTTGAAAGGACAAACTTTTTCAAGGTGAAGAAAACATTTTTTGTTGTTTGCTCTTCAGCTAACCTGCATCTGCCATTTCTGAAGTTAACCAAAGTCATGGCTAGGGGTACAACTGGGAAGGAAGATTTTAACTTGAATAATTAAAAAACAACAACGGTAAATAATTGAAAAAAAATGACTTAAATAATATGTTGTCTGAACTACAAGTGTTATTTCCAAGCCACTCAGAACTGCCTCAACAATGGTTTTGGCTAAATCTGAGGGAGATGCTATAACAAAGATGAAGGTTAGCACAATATATTATTCTTAGTTAGCAGTTTAGTGTTTTCTGATTGAGGGATCCTTTAAAAGAAAAGCGAATATCCCCATGGCTTTCTATTGCACTTGTGAACCAAAAAGTAGAATTTATTCTCCTACCAGGGAGTACAATTGCCTACATTAATCTCAGGTGCATTAGCAGGGAAGAAAAAACACTTTCAGATATTAAAAAACCCACCAAGTACAAAAGTAATGGAATCGGTACTGTATAATCAAATGCTTTTGTAATCATTTATATATATATATATAAAACTACAAACACTGCCCTGAAGGGCAATCATAGAAATAATTACATTATTGCTTGTCATATGGAATATACATTACTAGCTGGAGTGAGAATAGCAGTCTAAAATGAAAATCAATATAGAACAGCTTAAGCTTTTTAAACTTCCCTTTCATGCATACTTGGGCTGTATATAATATCAGTGACATCCATCTCAGAAAAACATTCTTCCTACATGCCAATATTAGTGGTGTCTGAAATTTATTTCAATCTCATTTCACTTATAGCTTCTGACAATGTTGGTGACAGCCATGTCACAGAGCATTAGGTAAATTTGCAGGAATTAATTACATGTTATTTATTTAGTTTCTCTTGTCATCTGTCTGCTCCTTCAATTTGCAAATTTATTGGCCCACTTAAATCATCTTTCCCCCACTCAGTATATGCAACCCAAGCTCACATGTCCATTAAGCATTTATCTCCTGTGATTCAGACAGTGCAATAAAATGAATTTAAACAAGCAGAAATTCTTAAAAGTGCTTATGCTCCACTAACACTTAATTCTATTTTTAATCCTGGACCACAGTATTGAGAGATTCACTCATATTAAATAGAATTTGAGTCTCTAGTCTTTCTCTCTAATTAAACTGAGAGACCAAGAAGATGCTACTCAGTGTGAGCAAGGACATCACAGTCTGGTCCCACTATGTCTTCTTTATTACAAAAGTTCTTAATTATGTAGTTTATCATCTTGTTCCCTTAACTTCTCTCCTATTAGCTATTACCAGGCTTCATCGTTATAACAGAATGGAGTAATAACTGAGCTCATAGCGCTATTTGGGAGGAAGAAAAGCTAAAAGAAGGAAAGATGAAGATTGCTCTTCTCCCTGTTGCTGGAATGTAGTTTGGTTCACATACTCCTTTTATTCCATGTCAGATGCTTTTCTACCTTTAACTGTCAAATTCCACATGCTGGTGTAGCCATTAAGCTACTACCTTAACATAAACTGCAACACCAGCATGGTTTAAGCTAGGTCCATTAACATGATTTGTTATTAACATGATCCTCATAACTTGAACACCACTGAAATGTTGTTGACACTCCAGATGCCTGTTAGAAAAAGGCAGCAGTACTGGTCAGACATCATCTCAGCCCCTCTAGCTCCTGTTCCCACTTCTCAAAGGGATCCCAATGAGACCAGAGCAGCAAGTGTTCATCCCAAAGATCACATTGCTTTCCAGTTTAAGCAGAGCATTTGATACCTTTATGCAGCAAGCTGTCTTTTTAATCACTTCAATTCTTTGTTTGAAGGGGTGAAATTACTTAGGAAAAAGCCTTATTCTCCAGTGTCCCGCAATGCCAAAATCTTCCTTTGCACTTGTTAGTTAGAGCAAAGGAGAGGAGGATTAGTCACCAGAAGAACAAATCCTTTCCTTTGTAAATCAAAGCCGTCCTCTAAGCAACCTCAGACTCCACAACACTCCCTTTCTGGGACTGCCTCGAGGAAAATGCAAGGGGATTCTCCAAGGGCAGGCATCACTCAGCCTCCCACTCTGGGGCCACGGCTGTCCAGGCTCGGCTCTGCTCCCAGGATTTTCCATCATCCAGATGCGAAGGTGCTTTTCCCTCCGCACTTTTAGCAGTGGCATACTGCTAACCAGGGCAGCACCTTCCTGAGAGCCAGCTGGTGCTCCCCAGGTTTTCCTTCAATAGTGTTTTTCCAGGAAAAGCATTTTCACCAGAGCAGCAAAGGCCTGACTGACTCAGCAACCCAGGCATCTTGTGACAGTGTTTCCGCTCTCCCGCTCCATGATATTTAAGTCACTCGCCGAGATTCAGCTGGGCTTTGCCACCCAGCAGCTGTGCGCGAGGAACATGCACTTCAGCGGCCTCAGGAGGCTGAAGCCTGTTGGCAGCCTGAAGCTTTTAAAACTTCTCTGAAATATTTAGCAAAGAAAGTGGAAGGCATAGTGCTGCTTTCCCCCTGGAGGGCACACGGCAAAAGGAGAGGAAAGCAAGAAGAGAAAGAGTATAGAGGATTGACTGCAGGCAGTTAGGAAGGCAGGCGGTAAGGCTTACTTCTACAGTCTTCCTCACCTCAACTATTAAGGATTACACCATCCCATTGGCTACTATGGTAACATCCAAAAGTTATTTGCTTTTTGACACAAGTGTAGATAAGAATCATGACCTGGCCATATTTTTTGTCACATACCAGTTTCCAAGAGAGCTGAAAAGTGGAGTTCAGTCAACACTATGGTAGTGTTGCCACACATGCAAGTCTTACATTACAGGTGAATGGAATAACAGAAGCGTAGAAGTGCCTAAAGCAATTCAAGCCCATTAAAGTCAAAGATAGAGTACTATGATAGAAGCAAGGGTTTATCTCTTTTGGTGCAAGATCGTTTAAGAAATAACTACACTTTGAGCAAAGTCTAGCAGGTGGCAAATACAAATCACATCTGACTCATGAAATATCACTTACAGCTTGCTCAGCAGCACCTGGAAGCTTCCTTCTCTGCATGGCAGAAGAGGTGAAGTTCTACTCCAATCAGGGCCTAAGTATTGGAAATACTAATATCAGTTTGGCCAAAATACTGTTTCTCAGACTGCATTTTAGAAGCTTTTGGTATACATTTTTTCTTTTGCCTTCATCTAGATTCATGTCGCGCTCAAGCGCAACCTCCGCTTCCTCACACTCTGGCTCCCGCAGACACACATGGCCAATACTCCACCAGGCGTCTAAGCAGGTATCAAGATACCCTCAAGTCCTGTCAGCACCTTCAGGGTGGAGAAGGAGAAAGCAAACACTCACTGAGCTGCAGCCAGCAACTAAAGGCAGGTAGCTGCTTTTCAGTCAGCTCAAACTGGGAGCCCCTGCGCTCTTCCTCCCCTTCTCTGCCTCTCAGCACTCCCAGGGCAGCCCTTAAACACCTTAAGGCTTCCTTAAATAGCACGAGGTCAGTCATAGCTCACGCTATACACCAAATGATGTTGTATTAACTTTTCTTTACAAGATAATTAGAAGTTGCTTGGCTGCCTGCATCAGAATAGGAGGGGGGAAAAAGGCATTTCTCCTTCCAAAGGGTTATGCTGTGAATTAATAGGTACGTTTGAGCAGCTTGAACACCAACTCGGGAAGGTTTATGGGCAGTTAAAGCTGTTGGAACAGCAAGCAGAGAAGGTAAAGGAATTTCAGCGTAACATATTGTTTCCTTCAGCTGCCTTAGTTATCAAAGCCTTAATCCCGAGTGGAAATTCAACAGACAATTCACAGACAAATCCCCAGCATGATATTTAAGGACACTAGGTATAAATAATATATAAGAATAACAGATGGAGACTCAGGGCAGTGTAGGGACGATTCAAGTTACATGTCCTCAGACTGCAGTCTGAATTTGCCCTGTTGAAGCTCATTGCATTTCTGCGCTGAAGCATTTGTGACACTTCACTGCCACCGTGAGCTTCAAGCCATATTGTGTCGTTTATTTTATTTTACTTTTGAAACAGGCCTTCCCAATTTTCAGGACAGAAGACAATGAAAAAACAGTAGTGAGCAAATGCTATTTTGATTAGAGCCATTATTTCTGCAACACTGCAAGTTCTCCCTCTCCAGCTCATTATAACATTTCAGTACACACAGGCACATGTGTTTCGGCTTCCTGTGCTGCTGCTTGCTGCCAGAGACTGGCTTCTGATGCAGAGAATGCTATGATTGCATTGGATTAAAAGTTTCATTAATATGCAGCAAGAACATATTTGCTCAGAAACAGAAATCATATGTTCTTGATAGCAACAAATAAAAGACAAAAGACAGAAGAGAGCAGGTTTGCACTTGAGTATAACCCAAGATGTTTGATTTTATACTCCTACCAAAGTCAAAAAGTGTTGTACACATGAACCTCCTCACTGTGCAATGGGAAGAATCCTCACCCTAGATACACCCGACAATTTGAGATGCTGCCTCCTCTTTTTATCTACACTCATAGCAGGCTGGGGTAACAGAGTTTTGTCCCTTTTGCATTCCCACTCTTTGCCCCCTCTGTAACTTCTTTCTTACATGTGGAAGATGTTTTTCTTCCCTATGTACTGTTACCTCAAAGTCATTACAGAGACACCTTTAAAGGCAAACAAGCGACAAAGCACTAGCATAGTCCCCAGACACCAAACCCTTCAAAGCTGCCAAAAATCACACCTTCAAAGGTAAATATTCCTGAGCTGATAAGGAGAGAAGTCAGATACTCAGAGAAAGTGATAACTTCTGAAGACATGTGGTGTGCCAAGCTACTGCAGCTTTCTCATTCTTTGGTTGAGCATATAACCAGTGGTTAAAATACATAACTGGAGTTTTATTGAAATTCTAAAAAGCACAATTATGTTTCTTAGTGCTTCTTTCTATAATCACCAGGGGACACAAACACCAAAATAAAAAACTCTCTGCCCTCTAACATACACCACTTCTTCCTGTGAGTTTCCACTGTGTTGTTCACACATACACAGTTTATTGTTCACACGCACACAGTTTTATTGTCTTAAGAAGACAATAAAAAGATCACTATGTACAAGGGCTAATCACCCATACTCATTATATGTCTCCAAAACAAGCAGCAAACGTTTAGATAACAACATCCTCTTTGATTTTTCCTTATTTGATTAAGTCAAAATAATTGAGCTTGAAGAATTTCTCATTCCTCCAGCTTGATGCAAGCTCTATTTATGTAGTTTAGGGATTAGAAAAATGCAGATGATTCTTTGTTTCTGATATTTTACAAGCACAATGAGAAGAAAACAGCTTTGTTTATTACTGAATTAATCACAGGTCAAATGCTTATTAATTGCTAATGGGATAAGAGTGATAAGTTGCAAAGTAAAAGACATAATCATTATTTGCAAGTGTTAAAGCAGTGCCCAAGGGTAGGTTTAACCACTATTCCAGCAACACCCAAGCAAGTGAAAACCTTATCCTTGAGGAGATGTTACAATGTGAATACAATAGACCAGAAGAGGAGAAGGGAAAGGAATAGAACAAAAGCAGTAAAAGCAAGTTTAAGGCCCTCAACTAAGTATAACACATCCTATATATACTTAAGCTTCTGTCCTTGGGCTAGCAGTAGCTAAGGAAGGCAGAAAGGACCGGAGCATAAGGGAATAGCCAGGAGAACAAAAGAGCCCATCTCCATCAAAGAAGGCTGGATAATGGATCTGTCACAAGAAAGGGAGCTGTGCCCCAAACCTTACAGCCCCTTCCCATGGGGACAACAACTCTTCACAACTGCCAGGGATGCTCCACCTCACCACTGCCACCAGCTGCTGCAGCACCTGCACTCAGGCACTGCCACTTCTCCATCCTCAGGCTCCTCCCTGCATCCCCTCACATTTCAGAAACCAGTAGAATTAAAGTGAGAAATCCCTACACATCACCACCCAAACTCATTAGCAGCGGTTGCCCTTTCTCCACTTATAGCTGATGGAGCACTAGGGAGGTGAGTGGTCCTAGCTAGCCATCGTTTTCATAGAATCATAGAATCACAGAATGCCTAAGGTTGGAAGGGACCTCTAGAGGTCATCTAGTCCAACCCCCCTGCAACCCCTGTTTTCTCAACACGCATAAGGGAAGCAAGTCTTGCCCATCTGTCTTCACAGCTATTCCAAGCAGAGATAAAGTTTGTCAGGCTCATAAATGAACTTTGAAAATAAATTTACTATAAAGATTTTTTTAGCTTCAGGGAAACCCTATACTGAGTTGCTCTTCACAAATGCATAGAATGGCCCCATTTTACTCTTTTTATTGGTTCTCTTTGCTTTCCTGATGGATCAGCTGGCTTGGTGCTGGGCAGAAGCACGAGGCCATCAGAGGTTACGAGCAGTGCAAAAGAGCAAGTAGGAGGGGACAAGTGCGCACAGAGAGCAAGTGGCCGCCCAGCAAAGCCCACCCGAGCTGGGCTCTGACACTGAAAATACCGCGGGGAGAAGCAAGCAAACACACTGACATGAGCCCTGAGTGCCTGCATGAGAGCCTCTTACTCCGTGACAGGAGCAGAAAGCAATTCAGTGAGATTTGCTCCTCTAATAAGAAAGAAGTTGCAAAATAGAGCTGGGAGAGCAGCGTGAGAAGCCACTAGTGATTTTGCTCACAAGACAGCTAGAGTTAAAATCACTTAGTTCAAGAACCTCAGTTCAAGTACTGAGTCTTGGAAGTAGGTTGTGGAGTGAGCTTTTCAAGTCGTCTCAGCATCCAGAAGCCACATGAGCATTGCTTGGCAATGCCCGCAACCTTAGCCAGTACCAAAAGCAGAGTGATGCTGCCCGAGGTGCATCTCCGCGCGCTGCTTTTGGATCTCATGGGGCAAGCTGGCAATGAGAGGGATGCCGAGGGAGTATGAGGGACGAAGGAAAAGCCCTGAACAGGAGTTGGGAGTGAGCAGCAGTGGCAGCTCATCTGAGCCATGCGTGCAGGAGGCAGACGCACGTCACACAAGATGGGGACAAGGCTGCGCGCAGCCGTCTTCCTCCTAAGAGAGCTCCAGCGGTTCCATGAAGCACCCTCGGGCTGACACGGTAACCCCAGGGCTGGGCTGCTTGCTGCTCGCGGGCTCTCTCGCCAGCTGCTGGGAAGCCGTGCGCTGCTGCAGGGGCTGCTTTCAGCCAGCCCAGCAGCTGGCCCTGAGCACGGCACAAGCGCAAACCCAAGCCGATCCCTCTGCTTTCTCTGGCCGTCTCCCTTGCAAAGCTGCCTGCTCCGAGCATCCCAGCCCAGCTATTAATAAGTATTAGGGAAGGTATTAGGCGCCTCCTGGTAAATTACAGTTTTCCTGGCTATTTTTGTCCCAGGGTTCTCTGCATAAAGCCCATTTGGCACTGTGTCTCGAGGATGTCTATTTACATAATTAAGACTGGCTTCTGCTCTAACCCCCAACCTAAGGAGTCGTCGGCTTTTCTTTTCTCATGCTAAAGAAGGTTGAAGTGCGCGCACTGCCTGGGAAATCTGTCTCCGAAAATCCCTTCTAGCAGCAACCACAGGATTAAACCTCATAAACAACCACATTTATTTTCAGTAGAAATTTCACATTTGTTGTTTCTAATCAAATTATTAATAGAAATGCCCTTTTCCTGTGATCTGTAATCTTCTCAAACCTGAGTGTTTTTCTGCTATGAAAGAATGATTCATGCTGGACTGCATACGCCATGTTAGTTGCAGATTTGTTCATGGCCGTGCATTTTCTGATCCAAAAAACCTGAGTTTCAAAATGGTTTCTTGGGAACTGCCCTCATTAAGAGCATTTCCAGTGGGATAATCCAGCCTCCAAATGCTCAAGATTCTACTGAAATTAACTTAAAGTGCAGGCTAAGTGTAAGTAAATGTCCTTATACTTTTTCTGGCTGATGTCTGCAGCATCTATTTTATCCTCATTGACAGATTTTTCCAACAGATGTTGTCATGAGTTTACCCTCATGAAAGATTAGCTCTTTTAATTTGCAAAGTTAATTCGAGCGCAGCATAAACCCACACACAACTTTAGGTAGATGGTTAAAATGAGAACCAGAAAGCTCAAGTGCTTATATGAATCTTTACTAAATCAGTCCAATCCTTCAAAGCAGCCCCAAACAAGGTTTCCCATGCACGGCATTCCCCTGGGATTTGAGCTATATTGTTCCCAAAGGAGTGTGCATGTGCAAAGCAGAATGAGATCCCGCGTGTGTACAGGCTGGGGAGCACTGAACCCATTTTTGGGGAGCTTAAAGAGCTTACTACAAATCTGGTTTACAGAAGGAAGGGAGCATTCTGCATAAAGTCAGAAAACCGTGTGCAGCCTCCAGACTGCCCTTTTCCCTGTTCCACGTGCATTTATGTAGTTGCTCTAACGTAGTTGCTCTAATCACAGGAGTAGCACCTGTCCGTGCACCGTCTCTATTGCATGCTCCCACATGGCAGTGTCTCAGGCCCTGCTCTGATTTGTTGCCCCCATGCTCTTACCCTGTGGAACAGAGCCAAAATTCAGTCTCAGAAACACTGAGCACCCCCTACGCTCTTGCGGGTCTCCAGAGGGCTGTGGACAACAGAAATCTCAGGGCGTTTCAGAGCCTATTGGCTTCTCCCCGTTACATATAAACAAGCGTATGTCCTCTCCTGTGAGGAGCACATTCTCTAAAATGTGTTTTTAAAACTTCCATTGAAGACATTTTTTATCCTGGAGTTGAAGAAGAGGTGCTTTTCCGTCACCATGAGAGATAGGCCCCACATACATCACAAAGGAAGGAAGTGTTTGTTATCTGCCATCACCCAGGCAGTCCATATTAAGATGTTAATTATGATTCAACAAGCCTAAAATTAATGTTAATTTATTTTGGTGAGTTTTGTTAAGACCTATTGTAGCATGGTAAATGGAAAAGAGATCGGCGCCAGAACAGTTTGCTTTGTTAAGTGCCATCCTAATTGACAAACAAATGAACTCGCACAGAGCATTAGGCATGTCAGGCTGGGATGCTGGATGAGATTTTCCTTCCATGATCGAGCTGATTTATAGGACCACACAGTCATTCAAACTTGGAAAAGAGCATTGGGAGACAGCTGCAATTTTATCAATAATTGAATTCATCAGCACTGCATGGTGACTTGGCCTCTGCTTTACCTCGGTAGACAGAGAGTGCTGAATTGTTGTCATTTTTGATTTCTCTTTTAAACATCCCAGCTGTTCTTTCTAGATACCTTTTCACAGGCAATTAAAGCCTCCTAAGACAGGAGTCGGAGTGAGATGGAAGATGTGTTAATTAGGTTTTTCTGCAAATAATTGACCTAGTCATGCAAAGGGAATATTTGAGATTTGTTGTTACTACAGCTATTTTCAACAATCATAAATCTCAAACAGCTTTACATTAACTTGACTTAAAGGCCATATGAGGCATGAGAAGCTTCAACAGCAAAATGTTTTGTTCTTTTGGGCGGTTTTGGGGAGGAATATAGAGAAGCCATTTTTCAGCCATGCTTTTTTCTCTAAAAAATTCTACATAAAACAATGCTGACATTGTTTTCTAGAATGAAGAATATGAGTAAAAATCATATGAACAGAGAGAATCCATTAAATATAAAAATATTCCCACAGTGAATCATATTTAGCATTCTAGTATTTTCATTGGACATTTTTGTGACATAAAAATACTTAAAAATGGATGAGACAATAAAAATTTCCTCAAATAGGATATAAACCTCTATCTTACTAAAAGTGTTGTGAAAAGTAATAACAGAAAGAATTAGTTTCCATTTTAAAGGAAACAAGATTTATGCTATCAAACCATTTGTGTATCTGCTGTACTCTTATCCATTCTTCTTCTTCTTCTTCTCCTCCTTTCTCTTCCTTCTTTCTTCCCCTCCTTCTTCCTTCTTCTTCTTCTTCTTCTCCTCCTTTCTCTTCCTTCTTCCTTCTTCTTCTTCTTCTTCTCCTTTCTCTTTCTTCTTTCTTCTCCTTCTTCTTCCTTCTTCTTCCATGGCTTTTGGATGTTGCTGACCAGTTCCAATGAGGTGGCTATTTTGCATTTGCCTCATATTTTTGATAGATTTCACTGAAAAAAAAGGCTGCAAGTCATTAGACAGAAGAGAAACCTGATTAATGTGTTCGCTGAAAGAGTCCATCAGATAAATGATACAGAAAAAAGCACACACACAAAAATAATAACCCCAGACTTCATCACCTCTGCATGCATCAAAAGGTGCCACCTTTCCTGTGTGGTAGGCTCAGTGCTTCACAGCTGAGCAGCTCTGCTTTCTGGATGGACTGAGAAATATTAATAGTGTGTGAAATGATCACAGAAGAAAGTTGAGATGCTAAAACATGCAAGTGAAAGAAAGAAAAGATGACTATTTTGCTCCATTTGCTGAGTCTCCTAAAGCGGGGCTTTGATGGCTAAATCTTGTTCACGAAATAATCTCTCGAGACCTTCAATGGTACTGCATATTTGAATAAAGTAGCAGTTCAGCAATTCATATGATCCTCTTTCATGTGTGTAGAACGTTCATCCCAACCATTTAACCATCTATGTTTTTCTCCAGGCACCAATGCTGACAAGTTTTTTCCTGCCCTACTACTAAATCTCATGTACGTTATCTGAAGACCACTAATTCTTATCAAGCCCAGGGGTGTTCAAAGGGAGACTTCTACCCTGGCAATGAGACTCTTTTATCCATAGAAAGGTTGCAACTTAGTGCTAGCAGTGACTGCGGAGAGGCTGGAGAATTAACAAGCAGAATTAGTGGGTTTGCCAGGAGCTTTTTAGATTAGATTAGAGAAGGTGTTAGAAGAGATTAGCTGGCTATGGGCTGGGAGATAGTGATAGGGGTCAGTGAGGACATCTGAGGGCACGTTGGGACTAGCCTTTTTGCATCGTGACCGCCCCATACGCAGCGTCAAGGTATCAGACTTCACACTCCATCCATAAAGAGGTTCCCTTGTCTTTCCTCCGGTGCGCTCCATCCCTTCACTAGCCTGCAGGTGGTGGCAATGAGCCCTTAGGGGACACGCTTGGCTTGATTTCTTGATCCCTGTGTACAAGTGAGTGCGACAAAGTCCCTGTCACTCTTTCTCCACAAGGGCATAAACTCATACTCCTTGTCTTGGATCCTCTCTCCCCCACCACTACACCACATCCTCAAAGACTGCAATAACTAGATCCACCACAGAGCAAAATAGAAACCCTGAGGGTTTACAGTTTCTCCTGCTGACATCCAATACGGGAAGCTCTCTGCAGACTTGGCAAGGGTGAATGAGATATTCGGGGTGACGCCTGCTCTACATAATACACCCTGTCTCAGAATGCCCCATTCAGAGCACGCAGCGTGGAGGAAGTGAATACGAGCGAAGGTGACTGTGCGGGGCTGCCTGGTCCTGGGTCTGAGGCCAGCTGAGACCCCTTGCCTGAGCCTGCTCTCACAGCAGATGGACAAGGGTGGTTTTAAGGGCTCTCTGCATGGGAGAAGCTCTCTTCACTACCTAGAACTGTGGTTTATGGACTGTGAGAAGAGGTGGCCCACAATAAGCTCCTACAGAATAAGATTAAAAAGTAAAATACTCCTAGAAATTTAGGAAAAGTAAAATGTGAGTCACTTTATTCACACATCTATGAAAAGCTCTGGGCCTCTCAGAAGTCATCAGCTGCAGCGAATTATTAACTCCACAGTGGCAGAGTATCCCAGCTAGAGGGCATCTGCTTTCTAGCCAGAAATGAACTTCATTATAAGAATAAAATAAAATAAAATAAAATAAAATAAAATAAAATAAAATAAAATCCAACCCAAAATAGTGATCGCGATCATGCAGCCTTTTTCCAGCGCAGAAGTTGGAAGTGGACGGACGGGGAACGCTGCGGTGGCGGCAGCGCGGCGCCAGGGGGCGCCATTGCCCCGCGCTGCCGTCCCGGCCACTCTAGGTTTAATTTAATTCCCTTAATTCCTTTAATACAACGTTAATATAACACTTAATTCCCCTAATATAACTAGCGTGAACACTCTTTAGTTCAGGTGTGCGCTGCCTCCCACTTTTAATTGGCACTGATGATGACTTGTTCGGAGAGGATGGTTTATTGGGGTGTTCATCTGATATTTCTTCTCTGTTTCCTTTGGTTCCTCTTTCACCTCTCCTTCGTTATTTTATCAGTGGGAGCGATTGGGCACATTGCTTCTGCATTTTCTTTCTGGGGAGTGGGTGGGAATTTATGCCACGTGGGCAGGTTTTCATGAGAAAATCATTTTTTCTTCTTCCACAAGTGGTGATACGGTGTGTGACACAATATGACCAGGTTTAGTATCCACAGGCAGTTTGTTACCTGACGTGTCTTTAGGTGCTAAACATTCATTAGTCTTAAGGGCATCCTTGCCATTTATGCCATTTATGCCTTGTGACTATGTGTTTTAAGCACGTCCACATAAGCGAAGGGTGCAAAATAATTACTTCTCTCTGAATAAGTTCGTTTTTCTAGTACAAAGTCTGGCTGTAAAAGCTCAGTTCCTGGATAAGAGAAAAATTCATGAGATGAGGAAACTATCGGGCCCTTTCTGTTTTATTAGGCTGGGCAGCAATCCTGGGCTGTAAAAGAGAAACTTGTGCTTGAAGATTTCAGGCAACTGAAAACAACTCTGATCACAAAGATGTAACCTCTGAGGGGTCCCTGGGCTTTGCTGCTCTGCACTGCATCTAGCCTTAAGAGTTATTTACATCAAATAGTTGATATATTTTGACAGACTGTGATTTTTTTTATTTTTCTTGAGCAATTTAGGTATGTTTTTCAACAGTTTTATGAAAATACAGTTCCTTAAAACCTCTTGATTCCAACCCTTTAGAAAAGTTTCTGAAATGCTTCTCCAAGTCACTGTGGAAAACTGTGCCTGCAATCTCCAGATGATCCTTTCCAACCTCATCTGCTCAATGATCCTGTGACATGGGGAAATGGCTTTTACTCCCATAACTGACTGTCTCCTTGCCATTGCTCCTTCTACTCTTTTTATTATTTTTTCCTTCCCTGGCAGGTGTTGCTTATTCCCAGGGCCTACCAAACCTCATGGGACTTGATTCATTCAGCAGTGTCATTTCCAGGCATCAGTCCAAAAATCTGTAACCAGGCCCATCTTGGATCGTTGTTTCCCAGAAACTTGCTGAACACATCCATCCTTTCAAGATCTCTCAGATGCACATAGCAATGTGCCTTTTCAGCCAGGTTATCCAAACTGCATGCAAAGTTAAACCAAAGTTTCCTCATTGAGCCCAAAATGTCTCGTTTGCCCTCTGACTGGCACTGAAGTCGGTGTTTATAACACAATTAGCAATCTCATCCTTTGGAACTTATGCCTGTGCCTGCCCAGGGCCACAACTATAGACAATGTGACACTCACGGGGACCCCGCAGAGGGAGATGGAGGCGGCCGCCAGGAAGACGTGGCCTCCGGGCCCGCACGGCGATGCCTCCCTGCAAGAGGTCAAGGCAAAGCAAGGAGATCCAAACACCATGACTGATTTCCAAAACAGAGTGAGCTGACCCAGCTTCTATGTTTCATAAGCGATAAATAACCAGTGTCAGCTCTGCTTACGTGGTAGACCTCTTCTTAATGAAAGTTACATACGCTTACTAGCTTGCTACGAAGATCAGTGAAGATTTATGCTTTCTTTTAAGCACATAGTAGAACGACCTTGCTATTTATATTAGCGGTAGCCCATAAAACCTTAAAGGGAATTTTTATCTCAGGATCTCATTTCTGCTTCTATGGATTTAGTAGCAGAACTAAAAGCGGGCTTGAGGTACATGGAAGTATGAAGATAGATACTATTTTTTTTAATAGGACACTACCTCCTAAAATGCTTGAGGAAGGAAAAATTAGAGTGGTTGGAGTGACTTTCAAATTAAGCTTCTAAAGAAATTAAAATATTATTTGTGTATAACAGCTAAACCATAAATCTGGTTTCTAATTAAGCCCTGGGGGCAGCTGCACGTCACACGTCACTACTTGCAAATTTATCCAGCGTTAGCTTTGACCAAGGCTGCTTGGAAGTACACTCATTCCTGCACAGGGATGCCAGCTCTCTGGGAAAACAAAGGAAAGATGCCACTGCTTTGTTTTCAGCTACCTCGTACTTTAAGGCAAACAAGAGCAACTTTCACTCTCTTGTCACAAAAATTTAAGAGCCGACAATGCTAAGTCCCGCTGGCAGCATTTATAGGGCAATGTATATTTAATAACTGTTCAGTATTATAGGTGCAGCTAGTTCTCTGAACATGAGGCCTGCATAGCTTTGTGTCTGTGCGCTATTCCCTTGATTACTTCAGCTCTATAAATATCTCTTCTACTTCTCCCATTGATTTAAATGAAAATCCTGCCATATTTCTGGCTGTGAAAGTGACTGGTCTTTTTCTTTATATTGCTGTCTTCTATGATCTCTCACAAAAATGGTTCAAAATAAAATGTTGTACACCCAAATATTTTTTTCTAAGATGATCCCTATGGATTCTCAACATGGTGAACAGTTATAAGGATAATGTTAGTCTCCTGGAACAAAAAAAAAAAAAAAAAAACTGAGAGAGAGAGAGAGAATATAAATTCCTTTTATTATATGTTTTTTTTTGATTGTGGCCATCAGAGAGTTCACAGGCTTTTGTTTTTTTTTTTTTGGGGGGGTGGGGCGGTGCTTTTTTTTGTGCCGCTCAGTTGAAGAAACACGTGTCTCTGGTATAAGCCAAGACATTGCTTTATTTTCCCCCCCATGTTACAGACTTCAGATTTTCTACACTGCAGGGGGCAACACGCTCTCTGACCGTGTCTCCTGAAGCTCCAAACCTGGAAGGAAACCCCAGCTGGAGACGGCACAGCAGAGTGCCTGGACCTGCGAGCCCAGCCCGCAGCCCTCTTCAGAGGCGCCTTGCTAACAGCTGGGTGGAAACGCGGGGAGCCAGCATCACTCCCCCGTGCTGAGCACTAGGCAAGCGTGCCGTGACTCTACCCCGCATCCCCATCTACGGCACTGCTGCCAGCCCACCCCTGCAGGGTCTGGTCACACATCTGCGGTCACATTTTTGTGCCGCTCAATGCTACCCTGCCTGCATGCTCTGCCTTGATCCTTCAGAAGGACTTTGCACAACATTTCACAACTTTTAATCGGCAGCTTCTCTAGAGTCTGTGATTTAGGATTTTTCACCTCAAGAGTTTCAAGCTTCTGTCCTTTGTTTTTGAAGCCAAGGAATAAAACTGTGCTCTTGTTTTGACCTGAAAACAGTAGAACACAGATGGTAGTTAATATTTAACTGCACCCCAAACTCTTTTTCATGAATATTTACCTGTATTATATCAGAGCAAGAAATGCCTGAGGAAATTGAGAATTGGAAAGCTTCATACATTTTTGTGCTTAAAACAACTAGCTGGAAACAGAACTCTTCTCACACTTTACCATGCAATATAGACTAATATTTTAAAATTGGAAATGTATATTAGACATTTGTTCACATACTCTAGCACCTAAAAAACAGGCCCTTTTTTTTAAAAGATGCAGCATGTCTTCTTCTCTGTTAGCTTCCATAGAAACTATAGGCAATCACTGCCTCTAGAAGAGGTGCAGTTCAAGCTTTCCTAAACTGTCCGTGCTTACACTGTGCAATAAAACTCTATAAAAGTCCACCCCTGGGCCACATCTAATGCAAATAACTTTCCATTCTTACTCATGGGTATTATTCCCACCAGGCTTTGCCTTTTTTTTTTTTTTTTTTCTGAATATGTGCTTAACGGAATGTTTCCAAAATGATGACTGAAGGGTTTGAGTTTCTATCTCTCCAAAACCTGATTTTCAAAAGACAGACAGTAAACTTTCTGGGACTCTCACATCGCATTAAAATGTCACAGGCTAGACAAAATGCTCAGACAAGTTGCAGACTATCATAGTGGCCTTACTAACAGAGCCTTAAGTGGGATAAAGAAATTGTATTATTAGAAAACAGTAGGAGAAAGCATTAAAAGAAATGTTTAGAATAAGGCTGGCTTAAATATATCTTCAGAAAACCCTCTAATCAACAGACATAGGAAGATGAAACCTCTTTAACAGAAATATCAAGAATAACAAAGCTGTGCAAGCTCCTAAATAATAAAGTAATAAGCGTAAATGGACAGAGAATGGATTTCTAAGTAGCCTATGTCCCTGTGTGCTAGAATTTGGGGCTGACTTCATGGGAAAACAAAGCATGTCTAATTTAACTTTTTTTTTAAGATTGTGGTTAAGTCCAGTATGTGCTGTTTTCATACAAATTTGACAACAGTCTAGTGATTTCAGAGAACTTAAGCTTTCTCAGGTCTGTGAAAATAGCTGAGTGCATAGACTCTTCAAGCGCCCCATCTTGGGGAAAGGCTTCAGTGGGAGCTTCTGCATTATTAGACACTGGGGAGATAAGCTTTGTTTTGTTTTATTTTGTTTTCGGTTTGGTTGCCATCATTCAAGAAAAATATTTACTTCTTTTTTCAATAGATCACAGTCTATCAACTATAGTCATAATATAATTTATGAAGCCAGTTACCATTAATACTGTGCTTTCAAAAAAAAAAATCTGCTTTTATAGTAACTCTCTCTGCACCAAACAATTTTCTCTGTTAATAAGACCTGAGAGAACTTCTGAGAACTTGTTATGGTGGCCTGTATTTCAGGGGTTGCTACTTCACTTTTCAGAGTCATGTAGCTTTGCTGACGCTCTGCAATAAAGTCACAAAAATACAGGTTCCAGCTCTTGAAAATGTACTTGATGGATGACACAGACTTCTCTAGTGCCTATCCCACCACTTCCAGAGGGACTCAATTTCTAGTAAAAATAGTACAAGTACATTGATCTGTTTATTGAACACATTCCTGCCAACCTAGTTCCTGAGGGCAATTCTTTCCTCTCTCTTTGATATAATTCCCTTAGGTGCATAGTTGTCACTATCTGCAGAGCAGTGTCTTTGCCCCTTACACTGAAGGTTCTCTTCCCATTTCCTGCTTGCTTTTAGCAATTCAGCTTTGGGGATTTTTGAGAAGAATAAACATTTTTGTCTTGACTTCAGTATAAGGCACAGGTAAGGGTTAGACGGTTAGAAAAGAGAAGTGGTGTCAAAATAATCTAAATATTTTAATGTTCTATTTGAGAAACATTTTCAGCTGAAATATTTACAAACTTTTTTCTACAGAACACATTAAAAATACCCTCAGATATTTCAGGATGCAGTGCCAAGGAGCAGAAAAGGTGTGATGAATAAATATTTGAATAGATATTCTCTGTCTGACTTCACCTTTGTAAGACTTCAGTACACTCATGTATTCTCTGTGCTATAAATCCTCATATCTACATCAGGGGCTGGCATATATGATCAAGTGGCACCTACGATAAACAGTTTCTTGTTGCAAATTGAGATGGGCACAATGGGTCTGCCTACCAGCAGGATATTTACCCATGCCTGGAACAAAGATTAATTAAGCTGTTCTTTCTCTGTAGAAGGGCAAGCAGCTTCTCAGGCTCAGTAACTGAGCATAGAAATTATCATCACTATCCCCAAATGTCAAATTCATTATTTTGCCTGTTGAGCAGTTTCCCTAAAAGGCATTAGAACATAGCTCCCGAATATCAAAAATATTTATTTTTTGAAAGAACTTCAAAGTATCATATCTGTGTGTCAAGTGATGCAGCAGTTCTTTTGGTATTAAGAGTGGTGAAAATGTGGTGATAATGTGTACCATGTATCGTTGAAAACATGTACCAATTATCAGTGAAAAAAGCCTTCTTCTCTCTGCCTTCCAGTGGTAGCTCATTCCTGATCTAAGATAACAACAGCAGATGAAGGACACAAATAGGGGGTATTCATTCTGGGCTGACAGGCACATACCATATCATTCTGTTGCTGTTTTGGTTTTGGTTTTCCCCCTTGTAAAATAAATAATCTCTTTATAGGTGCTTCGTGTTCCTGAATTCTGTTAAAAAAGCCATTTACTCCCTCTCTTTCAGCTTTGCAGTCCAATCTGGGGATTCAGTGAGAGACAATAACAGACCCCAGAAACATTACCCAGTACATTAGACAACATACTGTGGCTATTGAGGCATGCTGGTAGAGACAGGATAGAAAAAAGGGAGAATCTGAAATGAAGTTGTCTAAGAAGCAAGAGATGGTTATGTCCATCTTATTTCTGGACCAACTGAGCACTCCTAGTAGTAGTAGTCAGAAACACAACTGCTAGTATAAATGCATTCATCTGAGAGGGGAACTTTAATGCTAATAAATAAATAAATATATATAGAGAGAGAAAGAGAGAGAGAGAGAAGTAATTTATGGAAGGAAGGCTTCATCTTTGAGAAGTCCACATTTGTATTTTTTTTCCTTACTTGAAAAGACAGCAATGGTAAAATTTTCATTAACATTCAGCCGTAACCTCAAGAAATGAGCTTATTAGCATCATTCCAAGGCTGGCAACTATGTTTAACCACAGATGAAGGCAATCATCTTGCTTTCTTAGGCAAACCCCTCAGAGAATATGAAAAATAAAAATTCACATCTGACTCCATGTGTCCTTATCCCAAACACGGTCTGCATTGAGAGTTCCTCAGATGTGGGCATGCCCAAAGCTACAGGTCCCACTGTGGTATTGAGCTTTTGCTGTCTTACCCTGCTACTCCATGAACTTCCCTTTTCTTCATGAGCCAAGTGAAGGACTTGAGGGTGATAAAACGCATGGGGAAGAGCTGTAGAAAGTACAGGATCCAGCAGTTGCCAGTTGATAGAAATGTACTTCAGGGGGATGCTGAATCACATGTACCCACTTCTGAGTGGGTACACCATGGGCTGGACACCCCCAGGCTGCAGGTCCATGGCTGGGCAATCCTTCCTCTCTTCAAAGTGTTGGCAGATGGACGCTGTGATTCAGAAGGGTTGGAATATATTGAACTGATGTCTAGGTCAGGTAAGAGGAAAAGTGAACATCTGAAATCCCACCTTTCTCTAACACCCACCTTCCTGAGCAGCGTTCACAACCAACACTCCTCCTTGTCATCGGCAGTATCATCGTCTCGAGAGCAGAAGTGAGCTCATGGGCTCTTTGATCACCCTCGGTGGTCACAGGTTATATAAAAACTTGATGATTAGAGATCTTACTCTATGAGCATGAAAGGGTTTAGGACCTTCTGCCTTGCGGGGATTAAACAAATCCATCCCACACACAGTCTTGTAATTCCCAGATGGGTAGCTCCCAGCCAAATGAAGCTCTTGCTGCACCTTTGGGAATGGGTCACCATTCAGTCGAAAATATGAGAGCCACAGGACAAGGAGCAGAAGGGTGAAAGGATGCAGGAACTCACATCTCCTGATGGCACCCACCTATGCCAGCTGGGGCCACACAGTTTTCAGACCTAGTCTTGAGACTGCCTCTGTATTTCATATTAAATCATTTTTAGATGAAATAGATAAGTAAGCTGAAGGAGTGTGAAGCAATGTACAAGAGTGCCCTACCCACCTATTTAAAGAATTTGGCACCTTCAGGTGTTTTCTCCTCACAATATTAACAAGACAGGCCAGCTCTCTGCTCTAAATCCTCCCTGCAGGATTTCCGTCTCAACATGAATTATTAACAAAATTAAAAATGCCTCGGGTTCTGAGTCACCTAAATTCATCACATGCTTTTAATTTATCACACAATAATTCAGCGCTTGTAGTTTACTTTTCTTTTCAAAAACAACAACAACAAAAACTGTCAAGCATTGCCTTTTTTTATCCCTACAGCCTACATATTTTATAGAGATATATACATACACACATAACATCTATGTGCTGCCTATGTCTCTATTGCTGTGTTAAAAACTTGTCTTCCAAGGGGAGAGCTTGACTTGAATTTATAACCTCCATGACCTTCTACATTAAGAGGTAAACACTATATGAGCCAACCTTATAGTGTCAAGGCTGTAAGGCCAAGTGAAATCCGAGATGCTGCTGCATATCAGGGGAAGGCAGCATTTGGAGCCTCCTGTCTTGTTTCAAGGCCAAAACCCCTTTACCTCTTCAAAGTGAGATGAGCGCCTGTGCTGCTCACTGTGGTCGGCACCGCGGTGCCCCAGTTTGCAGCCTCTGATCTTAATGAGAAGAGACGTTCAGTGCTCTGGCAACCTTAACTTGCCTCCTCTGCCTTGCAATGCTCTGTGCTACGCTGCGATCCCCTCCTGGACCTTAATCCTTCCTGACTGGTTCGGTGCTGGCCTGGCCACTGCTGTCGCGATCCCTCTTCAATGTTATCTTGGCCCCACGCTGCCCACAGCCACCGGCTTGCCAGATAGGAAAAAATAAATGAAAGTATCAAAGAGCTTTTTAGACATAATAGATATTAAATGGCTCGCAAGAGGCCACCTACCTGGTCCTTAATGGGACAGATGGCTCACCACCCGCAGAGTGGCAGTTGGTAGGCCTGCTTCAAGTAAGGAGTTTCTGGTTTTGGAAGAAGCTCTAAAATATCCCTTAATCAGTCCAAGTGCAATAGAGGAATATAAAATTAGGTTTAGTGTCGTTTTCTCTTCTATGGCCAGAATAATGCATTTGTTCAAGGAAGAAAAGAGGCAAAGATCATCCGCGTTGCTGATTCCGAGGGGCAGCGTGTGCACATGGAGCTCACCAAGGGCATTCCTAGGCGCTCGTACAGAGAGAGCCTTGTGCTGCTGCCAAAGTCACCCAAGCTCTGGGGTGGGTTTTGTGCAAGCATTTTGAGCCAGCTTTAATGAACTAAAGTATGCAAAGCTTGCAAGGCCCCAAGTTTATACTGTAAAAACACACAGCAACAGTGAGCAAAGGAAAACAAAACCTTCATGCATGTCAGAGCACAGGGAAGGATGTTCACACACAGTTTGACTTTAGGGATCTAATTGGGGAGCAACTAAAGAGGATGCCATGCTGTGCTGAGAGAGGCTATAGTGCTTCCAAACCCTCAAATACTGCCTTGTGTAACCTGCTAAACAGCGTGAAGGTTGAGAAAGGAGCTGATTTTTAATATGTGCATTTGGACTGCAGGAAAATGAAGAGAGGGCCATTGCAGGTAATACACAAGTCACCTGTGGTGACTGATTTGTCAAATCAAGAAAACCCTTGGGATAGCAGCAGTGATTTTGCTGCCTTCTTTGTAGACTTATTTTCATTCCTGGAAATGATTCAGAAAAATGTCAAGACTCTGAGGGCAGCCTAGGTTCATGTGGAGGGATTTAGGTGCTGCTGAAGCCCAGGATCCTGGCTAAAGCATGTGTAGGTCGTGCTGTTTCCTGCTCACGGGGATCCTCATTCTGGATATTCCTGGGGCTGCAGAAGCCTTTCCTCTCCCTCTTCACAGTTGCAGGAGATCACTTTAATTTACTGAACCAGGGCAATGAAACCTTGGGGATGCTTTCCTCACCGTCACCTCAAGCCAGGCCTCCAAGCTTTTCCTCCTTCCACTGGCTCCTTTTGCGGGGTCCTCTACCAATCCATGTCTCCAGCCCTGCTGCTCCTGGCTCCTAGGATACCTCTCGCCCATTGCTCTGAGAGCCCCTGAAGTCCACAGAGGTGACTGCAGGAGAGGACCTGGATCTCTTTCCTCTTCCAAACGGTCATAGAAAAAAATATCCAAAACCATTAAAGGATGGCCCGACCAACCATTAATGGATTGCCTGTCCATCCATTTAACTGATGCAGCAATTAACCAGTTTTAAACAGCTCTAAAATAAACCAGACTGCAGTCATGGTAAAAAAATGCTACATCTATGTTCGAGACCTGACTGCAATCCAATTTCTTTAAAGGTTACATGATACAGATATCAAGGAAACAGCTCTGCAGCAGCAAAGATTGATTCTGCTTCCCCCTTTTTTGCCAGGGAATAACCTTAGCAAAACTTTCAATTGATGGTAATTCACTGGTTTCAAAGGGCAAATGAAATAAATCTTTAATAAAGAGGTTTGCCCCAAGAAGGAATTACTGGTTTAAAGATCTTACAGCTCCGAATTGTCAGCCTGCATACTGTGTGTAATTTAATACTGGAGGAGCCTGGCTAACTTCATTAAGGGCTTGACAGTGAAATTGAGACAAATTGTCATATGAAGAGCAGGGGAACAATACAGAAAAAAAATGATAATCAACAGACCAATGGGTTATATATTACCACAGAGATAAGTTTCTTCCAAATTAGTGTTAAAATGAGTTTCATTAATGCAAACAATGTATTTTACACCAAGCCCATGATGTTGTGAAATAAAATACATTATATGATTCATGTAAACACATCTGTAGTTGTTGTATTAGGTTTAGTTTTTGGCTGTTTTCAGCCCACTAATTAGGAGCGTATTCTGTCCATTTTTTTTTGCAATATCTCAGTCAAAGAACATTGTGAAATTTCACCAACTAGTATTTCAGAAATTTCTATACTAATTGTTTAACTCCAAAAATCTGTGGCATTTAAATTCTATTGCTAGCTTATGATAAATTTTAAAACAGATATTTTACTATAGATAAAGACTCTCCTTCTCTCCAATCTTTTACTACAATGATACTAACCAAATGCTAAAACTTCACCAATGGTTCACAATGGCTAGAAATATGAGTGCTAGGAGAGATTACCCCATTGTACAGAGCTTTACTTCTGTCTGGTAATTGCAGATTTTTTGCCCTGCAAGAAATAATAACCATGTGTGAAAAGACTTTTCCTCCAAAAAAATAAGTCACGGGTTTTCTTAAGCACACAGCATAAATCACGCATTTAAATGTTATATCTGCATTTTGACAAAAAAGTTGCACCACTTGACATTTAGTTCTTCCTACTTCACAAGAGACTAAATTTTATTTCAGGATTTGGTTGCTTACTTCCCCTTGTACGAGAAGCTTTCTGACCCCGGCTCTCTGTAGCACTACCGTCTTTTATATCTATTCCCTTTGCAAGCCAGAACGGAGAAATTGAGGGAAAGTGCCATTTTCTTATCTCTTAGCTTCAGGCCATTGGCAGTGCACATTTAGAGGATGGTCTTATCTCCATATTTTGAGGACTGGTTTTCAATTTGAGTGGACATGGAACATCACACAATAGTGCCCAGGCTGAAAAGAATTGACCTGACTGGTCATTTCTAAACATATTTTTGCCTTTTACAGTTGTAGCTGTCTCTGTTAAAAAGCAGCTGAGCAATGACATGCTTTACATGGCAGCTGGATGTGTGAAATGTTAGGACATTTCTAAATCCCCCTGCACTTGTAGACCATGGATATAATTTTAGTAAATAATGGAGCTTAACTGTTGCAGATGCTGTGCAAACCCACCAAAATGAAGTCTGTATTATACATCGTTCAGTTCTATCTCTAGCCTCCATGATGGCAAATATATTAATTTTCTGAAACAAAGAACAGGAAAGGTCTCTATGTTAAAATAAAATACGATAGTGTTAAACCGGTTGAAACCCAAGAGCCTTGTCTGAACAGGAAATCTCCTTTTAATGGTTTCATTCCATTTTCGTTGAGTTACAGTACATTGCCTCAGCACAGGACACTGCAAATACTCTGCCAATTGATTGATTTGAAAAGCTCCTGCTCCACTCCAGCAGAAGAGGCCAACACCATGCTGCTGTGCAGACAGCGTTTTTGAAACAAGAGCACTCTGAAGCACCAGCAGCTGCAATAACTGACCTTTCACATGTCACCTGTCTAAAAAGATTTAAACATTGACTTATAATCTCAACAACAGAGTGGAAAATCACTGACTACATCTGATTTCTTCCTTCATTTTTGAAGGATGAGGGATGCTTCGGGGGGACAGCTGCGATGGTTGCGTGTACCTGCTACCAGCAGCTGTGGCCTCCCGCAGTAGGCTGAGGCCCTGGCCTCGGCCCTGTGCTGAACTTTGGTTTTTCTGGGCGTGAAAAAGCAAATTTGCACCTGGAATGAGGAAGGAGGTGCCTGATTTCTTGCAGGGAGCTCAAGGTAGGGCGACAACAGCAATAAACTTGAGGTCCTGCCGTGAGAAAAAAACCTCCTGCCTTGAGGCTTTGCAAAGGCCACTTTACCAGTCTTCTGCCTAACATTTCCTTTTTAAGCTCCTTATTTCATTCACATCTCATATGAGTGAGGAGTGACTAGGTCAATCAAATACATACAGAACAGAATATTTGACAATCATGGAATATTAATAAATATATATATATCAAGGTAGCTTGCAAGATATCCAGCTGGTTTGCTATCTTAGGACAGGATCAATTGTAACACAATTGTTATTTTTGATAGACACTTTTCTCATCTATTTTATAGAAACTGAGACTCCATAATCACCCCTGGAGCCTACTGTAGTGATTTTCCATTCTAGCTTAGAAGATGTGTTGTTTTTCTGCCGTTTAATCTTGTTTAAACTTCTTGCTGAAATTTAATCCATCACTTCTCCTCCTAGACAGAGGGAATCGGTCATCCTCTTTCTCCTTGCTAAAGCCTGTTATTGTAGTTGAGGGAACTGTTGATTAGACCTTTCATTCAGTGCAGCAATAAAGGCTGGCAGAACCCAAGCCTTTAAGAAGCCCTGTGATAAAGTTCTATAAAAAAGGGGGTTTTCGGCTTGCATTGTTCCAAGACTGAATTAATAATACTGAAATAAAAATCATGAATGCAATTCCATACTCAAGAAATGGAATGTTTTGTTGTATTTCCTAGGCCTGTTTTAGCACTAATCCTGATGAAGAAATAGAGAAAATGTCCGGAAAACTGGCCTTAAAATTAGCAAGTCTTTGCTATGTACAGGTTTCATACATGTTTTCTTGCAAATATTTGGTGAGCAAGCAGAGCTCTTCTGGAGAGGTCTGGATGTTTCTAAGGGACTATCACCACAAGAGTTTTCTGAAATGCCCACATGGACTTACCAGTCCTCACAAATGTGGGTACACCAGCTCGGGGGGTTCTGCCGCATCGCACTGTGCTGCCTGAGCAGAGCTTCAGGTGTCCTTGATGGAAATGGGGAGGGAAACATACTGCTTTCAAATTTGGGGCAATTTTTGAAAAAGAGGGCTGAATGAAGGTCTTTTCTCCCCAGAAATGAAATATTGATCTGTTCTGGACTACGTGACTGCAACCACTAGTTAAATAGCCTTGTTTTCACGGGGCAAGACTTGTATTGCTAGCAGCTCTTTACATATAAAAAGGAATCAGTTAATTTCTTAAGAGAGATCTCCATCTTCTGAAACTTTTTGGACTACAGTGCAGGGGAATTAGGTGTATTTACACATCTAGAGATTGACTACAATGACAGAATTTAAACATTAGCAGATTTCTATTGTTTACAGATAGTTGACAGTTCCCCAGAATTACGGGGAAGCTACGCTATGTATAGCTAATCATTTGAATTTTCAATGGCTGTTCAAATACTTCAGTCTGCAAGACTGGAACGTGCAGAAAGGCTGTCACTTCTTCACCAAGTGGTTAACTTTATATTGAAAGGATCTTAAAATATTTTCTACATGCTGGAGATTTGTATTTGTACAACATTCGTACATTAGGTGAGGAGTCCATAGCTGCAATTTTTGTTTCCCTCAGGTATGAAAAGGGTTGGGAGAAGGTTCCCATGGCTAAACATACCATACTAATTTTTCTTTAACAGTATGAGGAATTTATTTTCATTTTATTTTGAATCTTAAAATTTAGGGGTAAAGAAGCTGGTTATAGCATGTTCATACAAAGAGCATTGTGTAGGTAGCTTCAGTGAAGAAACGTTCATGTTTTAGGAACTAATATATGTCTCATATTAGGAAAAGGTCTGGCATCCTGTCTCCAGATCTTTGTTCTCTCATTTTCCTGAAATTTATGGACTTTGTTACTTCCTTTATTTTGTCAAGTGTATCAGCACAGAGAATATTTTCCTTCTGTGAATTTACTTAGTTAGCACCAAAGAATCACATCTTTGAGCCTGAGACAAAGTTTTATTTCTATAACTAATGCAAAGAATTTAAAGAATTTAAGAATTTAAAGAATTTAAGAATTTAAAGAATTTATGAATTTAATTAAGAATTTAAAACCATTAAAAATTTCAAAACAATCCCAATCTTTCAGTACAAAGATGTACTGAAATGCATTAGAATGAAAAGGCCCCACTTTAAATAATAAAATAAACCTTATAAATAAAAATTATAGTAGCCAAGTAAGTGTGTGCACTTCAGTCAGGCTCAGGGCAATACTTTTCCCTTAAAGAATCCCTCAAGATACAGCCTGACCTGTTGTTTTTCACATGTTTCTCCATCTCTGTGCAGGAAGGGATGTCACATCATGAGATCTTTCTGCTCAGTTTTCTGTGTCAGGCCTATAGGTACAAAAGCTGTTGCGAGGCATAAATGTGTTGTGCTCCTATCAGTCTTGCTTTCTTCAGAAGTCAGGAAAAGAAAATTTCACCATTGACTTCATACATTCAAACACAGGGACAACTTGGGTTCAGTCAAGCTCACCGGGCATTGTTGCCCATGGTTTGTTGCCAAGATGTAGAGTAACATTTGTGTAACGTGCACTGAACATCAGCTCTGAAGCCAATGTTAAAAGCGTAATTGGGTGAAATCCCAGGTTCTTTTAAGATGATGGGAATCCTGATGGGAACTTTCAGGAGAGCTCAGACTCGGCTTGGTAATTTCAGTTGGGTTCAGAAAGAGGGAAAATAGGGCAAAGATTTTATCAGCTTCTGAAAAAGTTTTGATACCTCACTCAAAATACTGATTTACTTACATAACATTTGCTTACATTAAAAAAAAAAAAAAAAGGACTTACTGCGGCTTACAGGACTTACTGTGACTTACTGTAAATTCTAGATTTCACAGCAGGAATGAACTAGGGACAAAACTCAGCCAGGTGCCATTCTAATAGAAACATCAGGCACCAGGAATACTGTTAAAATCTAAACACGTACATTTTTAATACCCAGATGGTGCCTGTGGCTTTTTTGGTTCACTGCGATAGTGACAGAGTGGTGCATAATGGCTGACTTGGCAGACTGCCCTTCGCAAAGGGACAGGTAGATATAGCCAGTGAAAAGAGATGAGTTATAATAACCCTTTATCCCACTCGATAGAAAATAATGGCTCCACATCATTGATTTATCTCTAGGAGGTATGTATAAGAATATCTGTGAAACCAGAAGCAGCTCAAGGGACGTTTTAGGATCGCTGTGGATGAGAGAGTAAGATCATAAGAAGTTCTTTTTTACATATGCAGGAGAGGTGTTCATTAAAAGTAAAGCTTACTGAATACATACTAGCTGCTTCTGCCCTAACATGCTCCAGAAAATAGTCTTCAAAATCCTTTTTTTTCTAAGGTTGCTAATGGCTTCTGAACTTATAAATACATGAAACACACACAAAACATGGGTGCTCCATCATTTCTTGATCTTCTTGACCTACAGTCAGGATAAAATTTCTTTGTTTCTAGATAAATTCATGTTTTTCTCTTAGCAACAAAAGATTTTTTTTACATACAAGACACAGTATAAACTTCTGTCTCTCATCCCCGACAGGCTAATCAGCACAATACATATTCAGGAATACTGATGAAGACTTTTTGAATAGAAGTTTAATAGATTCTGAAAACCATTGGCCAAGAGTCTGACTCTCATGTTAAGTTGCGGAGTTTGTGTCACTGGCTTTTACACACATTTTGTTACTATGCACAGGCACTAGATTTTGCCGGTTACAGAGTGTTAACCCCCCAGACTGTAACAGAAAGCAACTAACAGGCAAGAAAGAGAGCAATGAGAGCCCATTCTGACTAAGGCTGAGCAAGTTTCCTTTGGAAAATAGTTTATTTTATCAAAAGAGAACACCGATCTCATTTGATCTAAAAGAATGGATGCTGCAAAAATCAGCTGGGATTTGTAATTCCAACCAAAAGAGAGTGGTAGAATTTTACTCTGACCAACTTTACACAGGAGAGGCAGCTCCTCTTTTGCTTTGTTCCTTTGTAGTAGGCTATGGCAATATTCGGGCAGGAGAAGAGGTAGTCTGAAGGCAAAAAAGGACTAAACAGGAAGTCTAGCATGCACACCTCCACCACTTGTGTGTCCTTCCTGCTGACTTCACAAATGCTTGAATATCCTGGAGCTTCCATTACAGAGGATACAGAGCCCCAGTGAGAAACACTAGGAAAAATCAGCAGGAAGGTAGCTTCCTCCAGCTGGTCCCATAGCTCCAACGCTGTCTCGGAGTTCAGAATGGTGTTTTTAGAGGTCAGGGTGCCCACCTCTGACTTTTTGTTTTGACTCTTCCTTCCTGCCATGGTGGACCTATACGTTGATCAGGAAAATTACAGAGCAGAAGAAGCTTTGGTCCTCAGGCTCTGTCAGTTGAGCTATTGCCACGTGCCAGAAGGACTGTGGTAGGGGAGGAGGATTTTAGGTATGTTAGTGCCTGCATTCTTGGCGTTTCAGTCCGAGAGGGGCAAAATAACAACAGGAGAGACATAGCATCAACTAATACCAAAGGGATATTCACAAAACAAAATATAGATTGTATGTAAGTCCCTGCACACATATACCCAATCGCTGAACTGTTGTAACATTCCTCTAGTGAAACATGTTGGAAGAAAATGGGTTCCTCCAGCCTTCTGCTGAGCACTGGGCATCCCCCTGAGTGGTGACACATTCATTGTGTCAACACTCCGAAAAATCATGTTTGGAAACATCTTTTGCTTCTATAGTTATGGTACTTGGGTAAAATAAAGGCATTACAAAGTACTAAGGAAGGGAGCAATTACAAGCAGGACTCATTTGTTACCTATTGTCCAGCCTCAGCAATGGAGGGGGGCACAGTCACCGGTGTGCCCTACCGAAATGTGACAGGCGTTGAGACACTAAAGGCTAACTTTTACTGACAGCATCACCATCTGCGTGCTGAAAGCTGTTGATAATCAGATATCATAATCTGTTAAAGAAGACTGTTGATTACTGTGCCTCCAAATGGCAGGTCTCTCAGATGCTGGAGTCGCGTGCGCCAAGCCTCCAGTTCGTGATGCTGTCCCATTACCTTGGTTAGCAATTCCCAGTCTTTCAGTGTGCTCCCTAGGGCGTGTTTAATCTTGCAAACAAACTAATCACCAGGCTCCTCATATTCCAAATTAAAAAAATAAAGGAGGGGGAAAAAAAAGGGGTTGCGGCCTACCAGCAGGCAAAATACATGTTAACCTAATTCTTGCCAGGACACATGGAGTTATATAATCTCCTTTCTAAGAGTGGGGGATTTCAAGGAAGAAAGGATAATATAAAGTAGTACTTACTGTTTCAAAATCACAACTTAGCACTAGTTGCAACAACCTTAGTTATATACAAAATGTGGAAAAAAGGGTGTTTAAGGAATAAATCATGCAATAACAATAGCTTTTTTTTTTTTTTTTTACCTATATCAGGGGAAAAGAGACTTCCTGAGATATACTGGAAGAGAGATACAGATTGAAGGACTGATCCAATATTTTTTCCTCAGACATTTATTTAGGAAAGTTGAAAACAAATGAAGGGGGAAAAAATGACCTTGATGGACCACAGGACAAGTTAACCGGAGGTAAAAAAAAAAAAAAAGGCTGACTGTATTTTACAAAGTTTAGTGATTTTCTGTGTTACAAGGAAGATGAGAAAAGGCTGAAGCCACAGGACTTGTTAATGTTCCAATTTTGACCTTGAAGGAAATGATTTTTCTACAGTCTGGTACACTGACCAGCAGTCTTTATTTTCCAAAATCATTTGCTAGAATACTATGCTTGTTGGTCTGCCTAGTAGTGAAATGGGGCAAAAAAAATTCCAAACCTTCTAAAGAAAGAAAAAAATTCCCAAACAAAACAAAAAAGATTCAAGCAAACACAAACAAAGAAGGACTTTTGTTGTGCTTGTCCACATGGTAGAGGAACATTCCTGGCCCAGGTAGAAGCTCAGTGCCTTCCCGAAAAATTTGCTCCTTGGAGCCTCATTTGAGATGCTCTTGCTGCCTCTCACCCAGCTCCTTTGAGCACAGCGATGAACGAGGTGGTCTCAGTCTACAGCACTGATTTGTGAAGCCAGACTTAGAAAACAGAAGGAGGCATTTGTGTAGCTCCACAGCTCTTGACCGGACGGCACACTGGTTTTGCAAGTGCTGAGGAAACATGGAAGTTTACAATCTCTTCTTTAAATCTGAGGGCATGCAAGGACACGCTCCAAGTGCTCTCCAGTACCACCAATCTTTAGCTGTTCTATTGGTTTTGACTGTTGTTGGAAGAGATCCCATGAAAATAAAAATCCATATGAGGTGAAGGGGCGCAAAAGCAACAGGAGAGTCATTTTCCTGGAAACCTCGGCTTCTCTTGGTCACTGCAGCTTCAGTGATTCAAATATAAGAGGGCAGTGAGACTCCTTGTTCCTGCCTCTACTTCTCAAGAACATCTAATGCTCATGAAACCCTGGGCAAGCTGGGTAAAAGTATCTATACCTTTGGGGAACACAGTGGGAGGAATTACAAGAGATGATAACACATATATTTCACTTGAGGGTGTTGGACAGCAAGTGTGCAACTTTACCCAGGGAAAGTATATCTGTGCCACTGTAGAGCCTCAGATCTGAAAGTCAGCTCTTTCACTACAGTAGGAAAAATACCCAGACCTGTGGGCCATGGGAAATACGAAGTCAGAGTTAGGAAAGAGTTTGCAGGTTATATTGCATCCCAGAGAGTTTTAGCTTTAGAAGGACAGAGGGAATATCACTTCTTTATGGGCAATCTGCGAGCAGCAGAGGGGAAAGGATAACTAGCTAATGAAGTAGTCCTCCCTGGAACTAAACACATCTGGCGAACAAGGAAGATATTTATTATTTTATTCAATTTCCATGTTCTGGGAGTGGATGACTTTCATAGTTTATCCGGTGGCTGAAGGTTTTCAGAATGAACTGTTAAATAGGTAAGAAATAAGGGGGAACAGTGTTAGGAAGGGGTATGTTCACCAAACAAATTTATGGCTAGAGCATTTACTATAACAACTGGAAACCTGGGTTTATTCTTCTGGAATGGATGTGCACACATGAATGCCTGTGTGCAAGGGATAGCAGCTTTTCATTCCCTGCAGACGGCAGCCTGAGTCACTCTGCCAAAGGAAGCAATTCAAATAGACATAAGGAGGTAACATTTAAGCCTTCAGAACAACGCAGTAATATTAATTTTCCATCTCATATCATAAACCAAGCAATTGCAGCTTTCACTACCTGGTGTTTCAGCTCTAAAAACACACATAGAACATTTTCCCTAAAGCTACTGGAAATGTCCATTTTAAAATGTTTTAGAACCAGCTTGGGTGAGTTGAGTTTCCCACTTGTGCAATAATTATTTTCCCTTTTTGTACTTGAGCAGGACATTTTCACCCAGCTATCACCACAGATACATAACCCACTTTTGACAATCTGACCCATACATCTCCTGCTGTAAACAACTGAAGAAAAAGAAAACTTATTTTCCTCTATAATATTACATATTATTGTTACTCCTTTAAATAAATACTTGGTGAAAAAAAAAGCAAGAAGCACACCGTCATGGACCACACGTAATCCCAGAGAAGTACTAATCAGACACAAGTGAATTGTCATCTTAGTGTTAAAACTAGCAAGCTCATACACAAAATCCAAGTATCAAGTCACTGGAGGAAAAGTTATTAGAAAGGAAAAGCTGCTTATGTAAAGTAAACAAAGAAAATCTGCCTGACTGACAAGGGCGTCTTAGAAACAAATGCCTCTAAAATATGTTTCTATTTCTCGGTGTTCCCCAAAGAGCTAAAATAGCTTGTATGCAAGATCCTCTGTCCCTTCCTAATAATTAAATACTTTTTTGGGTTGATTTGACTAAATCTGGTGAGGATAAAGGGATCTTTAAACATGGGAACACTTGTATACTTCAATGACCAGTATCTTCCATGAAAGTAGCTATAGAAATAAGGAGACCTTATTTCTGCTCCCTTTGAAAGACAGACTGGGGTGTATCTTCAAATCTTGTTTGACTACAGAGAATCCCTGCATTCTGGAAAAACTAAAAACTGGAGAAGATTCTGTCAGAGCTGTTCTTTTGTAACACACCACGAAGCCCAAATATGAGAGAATAATACATTAGAAGCCAGGCTTCATCAGTACTGCTGCTAACTTCTTATCCAGTCTCCAGGACTTGTGAGGAAGACGCCACCACCACCACCCTAGTTGAGTTGGGGTTTAACTTCTCCCCCTCAGTGCTGTAAACTTTTTTATACAAGTTGATGCATGGGTTGCAGGAATTAGCTGGGAGAAATTAGGCCAAGTCCAACCTCAAGGTCTTCATTAGTTTTATTTCTTCATCAGACTTAGGTGGTAACAAAGAGAATAGAGTGAATCCCACATCCTTTCAAGAAATGTATTCTATGTCCCTTTATCCTTTCCCTAAATTTAGATCAAATTTTTTTTTAGAAGAGTCTTCAGTTATGGCACATTAAGACCTGTATTTGACATAAGCACACATCAAAAGGACAGCTTCTACATATTTCATATTAATCATTACAGGAATAGCTACATAAATATTTTATATGCTTGCTATTGTAGACACCACTATATTCTCAGATGCCTAAAACACATTGAGAAACATCAGCTAGAAAAAACAGCAAGTAGACACTGCAATTAAGATGTTTAGATGCGTAGTGCTGCTGTTGAATGTATATATTCAAGAATTCCCAATTCTCAGCTATTAACAAAATACTTTTATTTTCCTGAAATTATAAAATAAAGTTGACTGTTTCCAAATTACATTTTTTAAGAGCACGAATTGTCAATGTAACCACAAAGGACCAGCGAGTTTATGAATGGTTGCATTTAATAATTTCTTAATACATCTTTCTATGCTCATATAAATTTCCATTTAAGTTTTGCTGCTGTATAGAAGGTGACTACATTACATGGAATAGACCTAGTACAGAAACAAAATTGTGGTAATCCACCTTGAATAAAAAACATACCAAGTGTGTGCAGGTGAGCCACAGACGTCCAATTCTACTTCATGAAAACAGTTGCAATAAATGTATTTCTGCATGTTTGTGCATACTTCTATTATTCTTGGCAAGTGCCAAAAGTTGGCAAGTTTGTTTTCAGTGCATATTGATACATTTTGATTGTCTCACACTGCTAAGATATGAATTATTTTGCTGAATATTGCATTTAATAATCTAAACCTGATGAACACACAGCTTACCTCGTAAAAGATTGCCTAATAAGTCTCAAAATTGTTTCCTTTCTTCTGACATGAGAAATCAGACACATAAGAGGTTAAAGTTTTCTTTATTTGTAATGAGACCTGTATCACATCTCGAATAGTTTCTAGTCTCCTATTTGTCCAGAAAATAAAGACTGTCAGTGAAGTTACCAAAAATATCTGCCTTCAACAATTTAGTAAGCGTATAAGAATCAAAGGTTAAAGTTTTGTTTTTATTTTGTGCAATTCTCTCACATACGGTGTAGACCTCAACTGTGTTTAATGGATATATGTGTTGTGCAGAACATCCTTTGTCTATGGGTGTGGAACATCCTTTGTCTACAGGAAATACTAAATACATACCAGAATTTAGAAATAAGTGCTATATCTTATCTAAAATTATCTTATTTTATCTAAAAAACCTCATTGTTTGACTCTGAGGAAAAACTATGCAGTTTAGGCTAGACTATTTAGTTTTCCATTATAGGAGACCACAGAAAGCCTCCTCAAGGCTCTGGGAGACTGCCTGCCCATCTTCTCTCTCTCTGATATCAGATTTCTGGCAGCACTGGAGGAGACAGATGTGATTTACTTGTTAAATAACAGTGTGTCAAAAAGAACTAAGATGGTAAACTGAGCGCCTAGAAGAGCATAGTGGGAGGAGTGGAAAGGCTCTCACAGACAGGTTTTTTTTTTTCTTCTCAATATTACTCTTTTTCTAATATGATTTAAAAAAAACTCAGGAAAACAAATTTTCACATCACATTAAGATTACTAAAAAGATGATTAACAGCATAATAGAAGGAAAAATAAAGCTGGGAGAGGAGAAAAAAAGTAGAATAATCCAAAAGGAATGGTGACGTTGCTGTCCTAAAGCTTTCTTTCTTACTAAAGCGTAGGTGATTCGATGGCGAGTCTCTTCAGCAAGCTTACTGGGCTTGCATGCCCATAAGGCTCCAAACTGAACCTTGATGCATGCTCTATTTTTTAGGCTCTCAGGTGTAGTGACTGCTTAGAAAAGAGCCACATCCCAACTTAATGTCAAGTGATGCAAAAGCTAGTGGTAAAAAAAATGACTATTATGACAAACTTACAGATGCCTCAAGAGCCAGTATTTCCACCCTTCAAAATTTCAGTTGGTGGGAAAATTCACCCAGCAAGAATGACTACAGAAGTAAACTGATTGTGTACTTACAATCCAATTCAGTTTTCATAATTAGAGGATTTAGTACAACTTTAATCGTGTTGAATTTTTCTTTCCCTTTTAACTGACTGAAGGAAGATTGAGCTAGATCATTATCTGACATGAGTCAGGACTATTCATTAAAAAAAAAAAAAAGAAAAATAAAGTGGAACCAAGCAGATTTAATATTACAGTATGTGGCTATTCATAAGCCAAGCCTCAAGGCATGAGAAAGAATCCTGAAACTGTTTGACACAAGTAGTAGGACACACTAAGTAATAGCCAATTACCTAAACCAAAAAGTCTCTTTGAGAATCATCTCACTGAGTAAAAAGGTGATTACAGAAGTTTGTCTCCTTCTTTGCATATCCTATGCATCTGCCTCTCCGTATTCCTATATATATTATTATAGTAATACATCTGAAGTGGAACTACAAGCCATTTCTAGAATGAAATATACTGTTATTTGTTTTAGATATGTAATAGAGCAGTCATGGCAGTAAGGTAACAAGAAAGTTGAAGCTGCATTCGTTTATATTTCATAAGTATCATTAATTTCTTTAGCTTTAGAGAGCATTTAATGGATAAGTTCTGTATTATCAGCTTAGTGCAATACTATTTATGGTGAATCTACGTGACAGCTGCAAATATCTAGGGCTCCTTTAAACTAGCTACTGTAACAGAATTTGGATACCATATATTTCCATTTTTCAACATACCAATAAATTTTAAGCTTTCTTTTAAGTCACTCCAGTGTTCATTTTCTGTAAACCAAGCCACAGCTTGCAAAACTGAAGGAGAAGCTGCATAACAGTGTATCATTAACAAGAGTTTCTTTCCATAGCAAGAAAATTAAAAGGAGTAGTTGAGGCACAAGTGATATTTACACAGAAGTATATCAAATAAGCAGACCAGAGCTTCAGTACTTCTTTTAAGGTCTTTAAAAGAAGACATAGATCATAGATCCATGGTCATAGACTGTAGTCACATTAAAGTCTTACTGGGTTGCTTTTTTTTCTCTCCTCCAGGATGAAAGAAAAAAAAAAAGAAAAAAGAGAGAGATTGACTGATGGAACTTAACAAATCCCCTTTATACATCCATTTCACATAGCCCACGTTTAATCAAAATGAACTATAAACTCATGTTTCAAGGCTGCTTGAAAGCAATCTCCTACACTGGACAGCAAATTATTTCTTCAGTGAAGGCAATCCCAGTGAACCCAGTAACTGAGGGAAGAGTCTGGCCGGTTTTGCTGAGATGGACACTGCACACAGAAGCTTTGAAGTCCATATCATAATGGCTTGTGATGCTGGAAACTACTTTTATAGCTATAATTGCTTCTGATAAGAGGCACTGCATAACTACAGAGTTAATCATCTAATGCACTTAATATTTCTCAACTGAGGACTACTGCAACTTTACTCTCTATCTAGGTGTCGCTTATGCTTTGGTTTGCTTTACAGCAGTAGCATTGCATTGGCAATACAGCTGATACTACGGAGAAGGCTGAAAGTATTGTGGGGTGGAGGATCCAAATACCCAATCCCCTCGTTTACTTCTTTTCATGCTTCTTGGTTAACTTTCCTCTTTCTAGATGGAGGCTCACGCTGCCACGCGCTCGCCTCTCCTTTTGCTGGCTCTCCTGGGACACTTGCTGCACGGCGCGCAGGATGACCATCTGCACGATCTGCTTGCTGGCGTTCTGCAGCCTCACTTCGTCCTGCTCCGGTCCTGGCTTTTCACCTGCCGAGTGACACACAAAGAAAGGGAATTAACATTTGTGTGGCCTCTCTGCAAATGCATGAAGGCGAGAAGAAGAGAAATAACACTGGATATTTGGGAACGATTTACTAAGTTGGAAGCCCAATAATATAGAAGATGGTGCAGTAAGGTGTACTCACACTATGGGACTAAATAAAGAGAAAGATTTAATTAATTTAATTAATTAATTAATTAATTAGTTCCTACAACTCCATTAGCCACATCCAGCTTCAGGTGTGGCTCTACACCTGAAACAAGCACATCTCTCTTTTAAAGCATGGGAGGGAAGGAGTCTTTGCTTATCCAGCTCTGAATTGTATCATTTTCACTTGAGCTATGCTTGTGGCTGGGGAAATGGACTTCATTTTGCAGGCCTGATATGCTGTCCTTCACAGTGATATTCAAAGAAAGCCATGTCCTTAACCTTTCCAGTTACACTGGAAACTCAAATGAAAAGCCTTGTCTCCAGTGCTTTCAGCTTGAAATTTCATCTGGCTTTTTGATAAAATATATATATATTTTTTTAGGAATTTGTTGATTAATTCTTAACTGTATCTTCAGAAATATTTGCAAAGAGGACATTTTTGCGAAAATAAGGTAGACACAAACTAAAGTAATGTGTTCAGCTTATCTTGTGGAAGATGCTACAAAGATTTGTGAGGCCAAATCAACCACCAGCAAAAACAATCAAACCTTGCTTTATGAGAAAAAAAAAAAAAAAGAGCATCTCCAAATCTTTTCATACAATCATAGGATCATTACGGTTGGAAGAAACCTTTGAGATCATCAAGCACAACCATAAGCCCTTCGACATCTTACCTGTTAAACCATGTCCCTAAGCTCCTCATCTACACATTTCTTGAACACTGCCAGGGATGGTGACTCCACCACTTCCCTGGGCTTCCTGTTCCAATGCTTCACCGTGTAGATTTTTTTTTCCTAATATCTAACCTGAACCTCCCCTGGAGGCCATTTTCTCTTGTCCTAGCAGTAGTTATTCTGGAGAAGAGACCGATCCCCACCTCACTACAACCTCCTTTCGGGTAGCTCTTAGAGCAATAAGACCTCCCCTGAGCCTCCTCTTCTCCAGACTGAATAGCCCCAGCTCGCTCAGCTGCTCCTCACAAGGTCTGTGCTCCAGCCCCTGCACTAGCTTCGTAGCCCTCCTTTTGGACTCGCTCCAGCACCTCAATCTCCTACTTGTAGTGAGAGGCCCAGAACCAAGCACAGTATTTGAGGTGCAGCCTCTATTGAAAAGAAATACTTAAAAAAATACTGTACTGAACTGACAAAATCTAATTTAAAATTAAGATGTTAAAACCATGAAAAACCTAGAAAACCATGTCTTCTACTGGAAATGCTGACAGATTAGAACTACTTGAATGTTTGGCACAGTCAACTTCCCATGTTCACTTTGTTCTACTCCTTAGTGTGTGTGTGTTTCTGATAAAATTCAATGTAACTTAACAGTAAAGTACAGTTATTCCTTTATTACTCAAATATGAACCCATTTTGTATTACAGAGTGAATTAGGTTTCTTGCTGGGTTGAAAAAGACCAGCCAGCTCTAGCTGATAATCAAAAGAATGTTTGCAAACAACAAAAAAAAGATGAATAAATATGAAATTGTAAGTACAAGAAAATATGCTGGAATGGTCTATAGGGTTATAAGAGAATGTCAAAGAGTTGCCAAATCTCATTTTCTTTTAGTCATAGAAATCAGAATTTGTTGCTAAAACATGTCGTTAGTAAGTACAGTGCTGCTGAAAATTACTGAGTTGTCTTTCTTTAAGGACACTTCCCAGTTTATCTACAAAGTCTGAACTTTAAACGTGGTTACATTTGGAGAACCAACCACAGCAACGCCCAAATAAAAACAAGAACAGTTTTCCAGTGTTTTTTACCTGACCTTTTAGTTGCTTGCAGTAGAGCAAAATGTATTTGAAAGCATCACTCAGCTAAACAAGACCTTGTTTACATCTGCACAGCTCTAGCTCATTAGATGATGCTGGTATGTGCTCAGAAAGTAAACCAAACGCTGATAGTTGTTAAGGGGAGACTTGCCCAAAAGCTCTAGAGCATTTCTGCCCTGCCTCTAATAGTTTAGATATGCACAGAAAAAAAAAACAAGTCCAGATTAACAACTTTACATCCATATAACATATTTATCATGTTTTAAGGTGGGAGAACCAAAGGTGATGGCTACTCAGGAAACAAGAACTAATTGGCTTTGAATATGGAGAAAGTCAAAGAGATCGGCCTGAGGTGACATGATCAATTAGCAGCTTATGCCAACCATCTAAGTTAGAATGCAATAAATAGTGAAAAAAACAGTGAAGCTAATGCTCCTCTGCCAGGCATATCTGACACCGTGGAAGCTGGAGGCTACATTTGAAATTAAGCCCTGAAGAAAAAACTCAGTCTCATTTACACAGTTTATGAGTCCTATCCTGACCAGCCCCACAATCAAAACAATCTCAGATATTTTCCGTTGATATCCCCTGCGACCTTTCCTTTTCAGTTTGCGGCAAGTTAAATTCAGCACGGCTTTTAACCACTCCTATTAAATAATACTCAGCTGCTGGTGGTACTGCAGCGTTTCGGTCTGAGTGATTCAGTTCATGACTTTGTCTGTCGTGCCTTTGCACAGAGTCGTGGGGAGTATGATCATGAAGCTAAATTGCCCAAGGCATGATCTTGCTCTTGCAAAGATGCAAGTCCATCACAGATCTATTGATGCCTGAAATGAACTGTAGGGGAACACAGAGTCTTCTAGGAGGTGCAGAATCAAGATATTCAGCGGGAAATGGCAGCATTTCTCACACAGAAAGAAAGCAGGGGCAAAATGGTGAGTAAGATGTCACAGAAAAGAACTTTGGACCCTTGGAGAATGTGGATTAGAAATGGTTTAACCTTGGACTCTTTGAAAGGCATTAGTCATGCATGCACATATATGAGCAGGAATGAACACTTGACTTTGTTATCTCTGCAACCTTTTTCTGTCCTGAAGTTATCCTTTCCGCTTCCTCACCTGTATGTGGTTACTGTTTTTCCCAGGAGAAAAAAAAAATGCCTTCACTTTTAATTCCACATCAAAGCATGTGACATTTATGTAGCTCATGCTATATTTCTGCAGGTTATTCTGTCTTGAGGCCCAGCACAAACATTGCATTTGCACAGAACAGCTTAACTTATATGGCAGGTTCCAAGAATCCCAGGGGCCCTATATCAGGGTTAAAAGTTTATGTTCTGCTTCACAGGAATAACAGATATAGTTTAATTCCAGCAAATGCATACCACTAAAGTTGTTCTCTTGCAGTAAGAATTAATTTTGTAAACAGTTTTGAGCTCAACCATATTTAAAACTAATGTCAAAAATCATACTCCTCTGAGCCTACCTTTGAGCAATTTAGAACTCACAATTACAGAAGAATTCATTCCCCTCCACTGACTATAATTTTCATTTATGTAAAATTTCAGAAGCTGAAACAGCCATGAAATATTCTTTACTCATTTTTATACCAGATTATAATGAGCAAATGTACTACTTATTTTATGAATATATTGCATTAGATTGGAATGGTCGTTGGTTAACCTCAATGCTATTTTCTGCAGCATGCCAATATTAGCCTTACTGTTTTCCATGTTTAATGAAGTTTGTGTGATAAATTCAAAAAAACATTGTTGATTGGTAAATCTATTTCCGTACTAGAAATTGTATAACCCAACTGACAGTACTAAAGAAGTTTTAAATTGGAGTGGAAGCATAGGTAAGCTAGACTGATGAGAAGCCTCCCTCACAAGATCCAGTGTAGATGTACAGGTGCTGTATTTATAGAAGAAGTTACAGGATATTACTAAATTGTGAATATAAACACAGTTCTTTCCAAAAAACTAAA
>JAWLRI010000307.1:2480631-2496415 GCA_034781795.1 Crypturellus tataupa | reverse complement strand
CTTCTCTGGAGATCTTCCAAACCCGCCTGGATGCCACCCTGTGCCACGTGCTCTGGGTGTCCCTGTTGGAGCAGGGGGGTTGGACCAGATGATCTCTAGAGGTCCCTCCCAACCCCAACCATTTTGTGATTCTGTGTGTTTAATTACAATGTTCTACATATATCTTACTTTAAATATTTGACAGCTGCATTTAAGATAATTCATTCAAATAATACAGATATATTTTATTTCAGAATATTGTGAGCTCCTCTTGCTGAATTTAAAATCTTCCAGTAATTAATGTTTTCTGATTGAATTAAAAAAGTGCCATCAAAAGCACCTTGGACTTCTTTTTTCAATTACCAGAAAAAATTTACAATTCCAGTTCACAAGTTCAAATGCACAAAAAAGCACTGAAATAATTGTACAATACAGAGTTGTATAGTTAACTGTCATATTCAAATGGAATACTAATGGAGGCAAAATATTCCTCCACTTCACAAAATCTTGGAAGGGATGTAGTAATCATGAAGTGCAGTTACTATAGTACAATAACAAATGAAATAGGGCACTAATAATTAATCTCATTCAACTTCAATTCAGTGGGAATAAAATTCAATTATGCCCAGTTATTAAAAAGAGAGCGACAGAGAAGGAGAAGCCCTTGAGCCCCCTAAGCACTAAGTATAGTGCTAAAAATGAGGTTATATCACTAAAATATGATACACAATCTTGTTCATTTTAATTTATATCATCAACTTAACATCATCCTATCATCAACTGAAATAGACTATATGAAAGAACATACAAAAATACTTTATAAAATTTCACCAGTAATTATAGTCTCCCATTTTGTATCATTTACGTTCTTAAAGGTTGAGACTAGTATCATAGAATCATAGAATGCCTAAGGTTGGAAGGGACCTCTAGAGGTCATCTAGTAGTTACCAGTCACCTAGAGAGTGGAGAGATGGAAAATTTTGTGTATTTATATTCAAAGCCTTTTTAAGGAAGTCTTGACTATTTAGAAGCAACTCTATTATGAACTTCATATTTTTTTAACTAGACAGTTAAAAACTCAAGTTGACATGTCGCTTATTGCTAACCATAATTCTGTGGTTTTACATCTGATGCAAACTTTCTAGTCTACTGGAACCGAACATAAAATATTTGGCCAAAAACACAGACAATTGGTTTATTTTTTTCAACATTTGTTTTTTTTTTTTTTTTTTTTTTTTTTTTAACTTTAAGACATTCAGCTAACATAGGTCTAAGTGTTTTGAAAGTATCGGTTAAAAATGAGTATTCACCTAAACATAAATGAAAATATTTTCTAATATTACAAAAAGAGAAAAAGAAAAGGAAGATTTCATATGTCCATAGAAAATTGTAATAGGAGTTTTATCAAAAGCTTTCTCTACAATTTTGAAAACAAATGAACTTTGAGACATTTCTTATTTCCTCTGACACCTCTTAACATTTATAATCAAATCTAACTCTTTCGGATGGTAGATTAATCAGGTCACTAAATTGCTTGAACAACTTGATGTGTTTTGTTAGACTGGGTATTATCATGATAGTCTTCTAAAAGCAATTAAAGTCACTGAATATCTTACGAGCAAGCAATGAGTAACAATAAAAATATTAGTTGAGGTGTAATCCATATGACCTGAAACTGCAAGGAAGTTGTTTTAAGGTAATAATTGTGACTGACTGTCAGCTTGAAACACTTTAAAATTATTTAAAAGACAATTAGTAGTGTCAAATGGCAATTCATAGAGCAGGGGTTATAATATTCAGTGTCTAAGTTTCAGACCAAGACAATTAAGATTCTGTATGCCTCCTATAAGCAGATATACAAAATACCAGAGAGATATACAGACCAAATGAAGAGAAAAAAGAAAAATCTAAACTACTTTCAGTTAGGCAACACCAAAAAAGAAAACCCCAAACAACTTGTATAAAGTACTATTCTCTTGAAAAAAGGAAGCCAATTAAAATCTAGTTACCTTTTCAAATGTACTCCAAAAGAACAGCAATGCAGACTTCCAGCAGCAGAAGACGTGAGACATTGAAGGTCAGCAGCAAGAACATACAGCATTTCCAGAGACAGAAAAAAGTGAACACCATTAGATTAAAGACAAATGTGGCTGTTAGAGTTTCAAAGCATTATTCTAGTCTTTCTTAATTAATATGATAAACTGCATAAGAGTATAGAGCCAAGACTTACAAACAAGGATTAATTTTGAGTGTAGGAGAAACAATTATTCAGTTTGCTTTTGTTTGTTTGTAAGGCTATCTTGAAGATGAATCCAAATAGGAAAACTCTCTAGAGAATTACGTGCCCCTGTCATAACATCTGAATGCCTCAAAACTCTATACATTTATCTTCCAGAAGTCTGTAAGAGGTAAATTGGTATGCGTATTTTATAGATGGGAAACAAAATTACAGAGATGAGCTCAAAGCAAAAACCAGCCAAGAAGAAACAAAGACCTAAATGAATTAAGAAGGTTTAAAAAGGAAATGGAAAAAATATATGCAACATTGGGAATATCCATGGAGTCCAAGTAATTGCTGCTGTCACCTGCCACCTATGTAGCTACTCAGCCTCATTACTGAGACAGAAGAATGGGTCAAAGCCCCACATTCAGAGCCCTTAGATGACATGGAAACTGTGATACACATCAAGGAATGGAGACCTGCCAAATCCTAGATTAATGACTGAGTGGAAGATGGAAGGATACTTTCAAGGACCTCACATACAACCACTGCACCATAACACAGCCAAGGCCATTCCCCCTTGCACTATGCTAAAGATTCATGGGATAGGCTGGGTGTCAGCCATAAGTGAAATCCTGCCTATCAAAAATTTCCAGGCTACTTGTTCATTTATTTGTTAGACTAAAAATATGTATTTTTGCACATTTCCCCACTTACAGTAAATGTGTGGCAAGACCCTGATCATAAAACAGCTTATTGGCATGTGTAAGGACGTAAGTCAGAATTAGGGAGACATTCAAGACTTTTCAAACTCTTAGGAGAATTATGGAGAAAGGAGAAAGAAAGAAGTATTTGTGACTCCTGGGAAAATTGCTAGCCAGTGAATTAAGGTGGAAACACAAAACAGCTTTGAAAACAAATGAAGTGATTATCAAACTGTCAAAAAAAAAGTACACTGAAGTCCTGAATAAATTCAGCTATATATCTTGGAAAATGTAAACAACTTAAATATTAAGCTAAATGCTTAGCTTAATGCTAAAAGCTAAAGGCCAAAGAAAAGAAAAAAAATTATGATTTTAACATGTTGCTGAAGATCTTAGAATTTGAGCTCTGAAAGGGGAAATTGTACAGAATTATGAAATCCACCAATATTGTTATAAAACAATAGTTTTCTAAATTGTCTTATACAATCAGAACAAGGATTTCATCCTCTACGGCTAAAAATTAAATGACTTAGTCAAATAGCAAATTTTAAATTATGCTTGTGAGCATCTATTTTGTTACAAAAGGGAGTATTGGAAAGGGCATTTTAAAAGGAATTCATTATCTTTCCAAACTGTCATTTATAAACCTTGGGTTATATAAAATACAAGCGATCGTGCCTGAAACCAACTAGTTGAAGACTCGAGTTTATTTTCCACAGCCAACAGATCCTTCATTATGGCCCCACCTAAAACACTGCATAACCAAAGATCGAAGCAGAAAGGTCTTAATGACATGAAGTGGATCCACTTCATAGGAAACTGAGTTTTGTTACCAACTCTTTTGTGCACAAACTTTGCTTTTACAATGGTTTTACAATTTGCTTTTAAGAGTTTGGGTTTTCTATTTTGTGAAGAAATGAGCTAAAAAGTGTTTGTTTCCTCAGTATATACAATAGCACCAAAATTTAAATGAGGTTACTTATTTTTGTGAAGGCATCTAACAGACTATGCCGAACTCATGGTGAGGCACAGGACAGCCCTCCTACCCCAACAAAGCTTCTTGAAGTTCATTGTGATTGCATTTAATTAGCCCTTAGAATAGTTCTATGAGAGTGTTGTACAAATAGATAAAATGACTAGATGACTGGTTTAGAAAATTAAATCAATATTGTGCATTTAATCTGGTAGAATGGATAGCTTTAATTTTAGCCTTTCTGTCTAAAGTAGTCCTATTTACAACTGCAGTTTTGGTATTTCAAGTAAGAGTTTCTATAGTATTTCAATTTCAATTTTATGCAAACTCTAGAATAAGTAAACTTTTGTCATAAACTTTTAAAATATATAGAATTTAATCTTTACTGTGTATATAACTCTGCTGTTAGTCCTGTAAAAATCACAGAGACATTTTGGGACCTCTAACTCACCTAAAATATAAACAGTACTTACTTTTCTTACTCCTTTTGTACTTATCAGGCAGATAAACTCTTTTCCTTATTCAATTTACAGAAGATTCTAGCTATCAGAAAAAACAAGCTTTAATGATATCAAAAACAAAACAAAGAAAACCTAAAAATTTATAATACAAAAATGGTCTCACTGGTATCACCTAATGAAATGTAAAATCTATCACTACACACTGGATTTGTTATTTGTAATAACTGAATGGATTGTTTGATGATTTTATAAAATGAATGGTCTAAAACAGGCCTAAGTAGGTATCGGGTAAATATTCATCTGTGGTGTAGGTATAGATCTTTTCTTCCTTTTTGGATAACAGCTTTCAATATAATTTTCATTAAATATCTATTGTCTTTTATAACTATTGTTGTATCTTTAACTCAAGCAATTTGTCGCATCTCAAAGGTTTGTAGGATTGATGGATGAGAAGCAAACAAGAGTCAGCTTTATTCCCACATTAATCTAAATTATATATAAAAAAAAAAAAATCCCCAAACTCAAAATTCTGTTTTACTGAAAAAAAAAAAGAAAAATAAAATAGAAGCATTTCATTCTTCATAACACGTCAAGTTTACCTCCAGTCATCTAGCATAGGATTTATGTCTGTTCTTTTCTGTTTCTGTTTCTACAACCATTTTGAAACAAGTACTGTGTTTCACATGTTATTTAATCTGGTGCCAAAACCGGGTAGTCCTGATCCATTCATTCCCGTAACTCTAGCCACTTACCTCGAATCAAATGTAATGAACCAGTTTGACAAGATGATCGAATCTAGAACTGTCATATAAACTCACATAACTGCTTTTCCTAAAGTCATACAAGCCATTAAATATGAGACAAACAAGAGGAAAGAAACAGACGCAACAGGTTAACATCAGAGAGGAAAGGAAAGGACTGCCCCTTCTAGCAAGAACTTGTAGATTTAGTATGGCAGGCAAAACAGAAGGCCACTACTTCAGGCTGCAGTTCTGCAGTAGCCTGTGTCCATCTAAGCTGGGATTGCTTTGGGTCTGACAAATTCGCAGTAATGTCTTTCCCTTCCATTGATCCAGGCACTGATGCAGTCGCATGATTTGAGGGAGCTAAACAGGTTAAAGAAAAGCCCTCAAACAGCTACTGGTTTTCAAGTGGTTGCCCATGACATTGCATGAGGGCTACTATAGGCACAAGAAAGTCTAAAAACACCAGCAACCACAACATAGATCGGTTTAGATTGCCATGGAGCTGAAAGCACCTCCTTTAGCTTTTCCTTTAATTTGCAAACAAGGAATCAATTTCATGATTTAGTTCTGCCTTGCATATGAGTCCTACTGCCTTGTGCATTAGTTCTTCCTTTTTTGTGGTAATCTGTAATAGCTGGCTTTGAGTTAAAAAGAGCTCTAGGTCCCTCTGTGTCCTAGAAAACAGAGATTTCTTTGGATCCACACTGACAGTCACTGCTGTTAACAGAAAAGCACATGCAATCTAATATATTTGCTGGTGAAAGAAGTATTAGTTTTACCATAGCACAGAAAGTACTCAGAAAAATAGAAGGTGAAATACCTTTCAGCTTCACTTGAATCTCTCCATCCTGAAAAGTCCGCAAAAAAAGAAAGAATTCAACAAGGAAAAAGAACAGATGTTAGGAATAAAAATATAATAAACTTTAAGGTTTATGTAACAGGGTGAGCTAACACATTACTGCTGAAATACGAAGACCCTCCCTCTCCCTTTTGCACCTTCATCCTTGCTCCTGTTCGAATCTCCTCAGCCACTTCTCTTGCAGCGACATTGATGTCCATGGGACAGGTCTGAGCGTAGAAAGAGAGGGGTTAGAAAAGAGAAGAAAGAGGAACTGGGCTTGAACACACAGAAAAATCTACTGTGCTGTGACTTTAGAAGGATCTATTCTCAAAAAAAGAAAGTTTAGATTTGTAAACAAACCTAGAAAGATACTTCACTATAAGCTGTCTTCCCACACAGAAGCTACTTTTGATCCAGTTTATACTTTCTTGAAGCAACGGAATCAAATCCTGTTGTCATCAAATATAAAAATGTTCCTTAATGTCCTAAACATATCTCAAGAAAATTAGCTATTTTGTAAAGGAGAAAAAAAAAAAGGCTTAGTTGGAGTAACAAAAAAAGTGTGTCTTCTGCAGTATAAAGAAAACAGTATAAAGTGGAAGTGCTGCCTATATATAGTCCTTATAATCAGGTACTTCTGATGTAACAAAACTACACAGGCATATACTTCATGAATGCTTATATGAATATACAAGACAAATAATCTATACACTAATTCTAGATATTGGAGGTTATGGTAATGAAAAAACATAAATTATCGTCTGAGGATGATAATTTGATTTATAAGCAAGTTTGCAAACACTTGCAAAATAATGTACCCTAATTATAGTAAATACAAATTTGTATTTTATTTTTGTTTAGTATTTGCATTTGATTTCATTAGAAATGTTCAAACACTTTTGCTACTACAGTCTTGTGTTTATTCTAACTCTTCCAAATTTTCCCTTGAAAACTTAAATGACAAGACCCATGTGTCTAACAGGCTTTGGCAGCACACAAAGCAGAACTCACAGGTCTGCTCTGCTGAGGACAGCCAGTCCTGAGATCTCTACTTGCTAAATTCAAATTATACTGGTGAGCAGTACAAAGTAGCCATAAATCACCAGCAGAGGAACTGCTGCCCAAAGTTATTAAGTAACTTATGTCTGTACAATTCCTAATTTCTAGAGTAGAACAAAGAAATGAGTCTTCTGTCCTGGCAACATGAAGTGGAGCTCCACTGTAGCCCATCCTCTGGTCTTGTGAATGAAAGGATCTTGTGACTGTGAAAGTACAGATATTTTGTCTTTAAATAATATTGTTAAAGTTGAGCCTCCATACTATCAAGTTGCTCACAGATGCAGCTGTATAAATGGGCCACAAGGTCAGAAACCTACAGAAAAGAAAATTTTTCTAAATTGAAAAATGGTTGTATAAAATGTTTGTAATAAAGGAGTCTAAAAAAAAAGGACAGTTGAGAGAAACACATTCAAAAGCATATACTAATACAATATAAATCACTATTCTCAGCTGCCACATTATTTCACAATTCTGGTATTACATTTAGAACTATTCCTTAAAATAGATGTCTTGACTCTTAGAACACACATTTAACAAAATCTATTAATGGAAATCCTCCATCTGTACTGAAACAAATGAGCACGTTTTAATTGTTTTAGATCCTTGTGAAAATGAATGACAGACCAGCTGCTGTAATGGAATTGTTAGTGAAATGCACAGTTCTGGCTTACTGGGCCTTCTTCCACTGCCATCTATGAACTGAGAGAGATGAAAATTCCTTAAATCTTTCACGTGGAATAACCCTATTCTGTATGGATATGTAAATGCTTGTTTTCAGAAAAGTCATATATTACTGGAGCTGGATGTACTGTTCAGAAATGCACCTTTTGCAAGACAGAGGGGTGCCTAATTGATAAGCCCTTAAAAATACACTTTCAGCTTAGGGTAGACTTTCTAATACCCACTGGTATTTTACCCATTTCTACTAATTCAAATATCCTTACTGGCATCATGAATGAAGGCAACTCTAATGCAGTGTCTGCATTAGAAAATCAAGGCCAGATCTTTGAAAGAACTCCAGGTTTGACACCTAAATAAATGCAAGATTTTGAACAGTACTTAGAAATGAACACATAAAAAGGCGAACTCTTTAAAACTTTCCTGCTGAAAACAGCACAGGAAACTTTTGCAAATTACAAGCAACCAAGAACTCATCTTGGCCTATATCTTTTTCAAATATTGAAACAGAAAATGAAAACTTAAGTATTCAAAAGTGAGTTGCTTCCTTTTCTAACATTTGGTTAAGTATTGATAAGAAGAGTATGCTCTTTAGAAGGTGAGGGAGGTAGAGCAAGCCTGGAGAATATCCTTCTGTCCTGACTAATATGTATTTTCCAAATTTAGTTGTATCAATAACCAGCAGTATAACAGCGAACAACCTGGATCAGATGAAAGTGATTCGGATACCAGAGTGCAAAATATTTTGTCTCCTTTTCTCTTTAGGAAGCAACATTTTTAAGAGCACAGTTAAAATCACAGTGTAGCAAAGTTCTTACTTCAAATATTTCTTTTCATCTAAGTTATTTAGGCTTTTAAATCACAAAGCCTTTTAACTAAATGGTTATTTCTCCTTATTACTTAGATTTTTTTTACCTAAAAAGACTATGGTTCAGCATCTCAGTTGGCGTTAGTCATCAGAACCACCATTCAGGTCACCAGAACCACCTCGTTTTATAGCAGCTAAAAACCCTGATCATGCAAACAAATAATCGTACACTTGATTCCAAAACATGGCAGAGTTCCACTGAGGCCAATCACTCATTCAGCATCATAACATGGACACATTTTCAATACAAGCACAAAAGAACAGATGATTTTTTCTTTACATATTAATGACATAGCAGCTTGATTCCCAAAACAACGGAAGTATATATATATATATATATATATATATATATGCGCCTAGTCTCATTTGTAATGTTTTTGCTTGTCAGTTCTGTAAAAACAAAGGCAAAATTTGCATTAATCAGACAGGATTTCGTCCACTGTCTCATGAGCTCTGAAAGAAGTTGCCAGGTTGGCAACAACTGAATTAAAGTGTGCCCGTTCCTTAGCCAACACCACAGTGGCTTGGAGCTCGTCCACATCTACTTCTGCACGTAACGTGTTTGGCGCAGAAAGGGCACAAGCTGGGACAGCAACATCTGAGCATGTGGCCAGTTTTACCTGATCTTTGGAATCAGACCTTGGTAACACAAAACTACCACCCTTTCAGAATGTATACATACAACAGTACCAATTTAAATACATTAACTGTAGTGCACAGCTGGGCTAACTTCCACAGTTCCCTTCTAAAATCTCTTCTGGAACTTTGAGCTTATGCTGACTTTAGGTCTTAACACTGTCTTCAATAAAAATATTTGGAAAGAGAACAAAAAATACTGGCTTTTTAAAAAACAGTAAAAGGCAGTTTCATATTCTTAAAACTTACAGTAGGAAAAAAAATTAATAAATAAATAAAATTCACAAAATCTGGGACCAAGGCTTTGCCTTCCTGATTAATACCATCATTGGCAGCCTTGCAAAGTACATCAGACTTATGAAACACAGGTACCAAAAGCTAGTTAAAGGCTTAAGCCCCTCTTGAAGCCTATGCTATGGGAACAATCCCATTGTTCTCTCTCAATTTATTCCTGCAAGAGACTATTAAGACCAAGTCTTGTGTGAGGTGTTTATGTCATGTCCAAGATACATGCAACGGAAACATTTGGTCCTACCTCTGCACACATTACTATTACATATATATATATATATATATATAATTTTTATTTATATATATATAAAATACCACACTGCCCAATTTTAAAAAACTACAGACATCAGGTCTTGATAGCTCAAAAGCAGTTATCCCACTTTCTTTTGCTGGCCTTTTAACACAAGCTTGTTTTTCTATACAAGTCTCAAATTCATAGCCTGATTATTTGTGCACAAATCTCAAGAGCGCAAGTTCCCTGTTGCGTATGCCTTGAGCTCCATCTTGCATTCAAGTGTCTGCTGCCCCAGTGAGACATATGCCCATTTATAACTTTCACAACATTCCAGAAAATCAAAACTAAAGAGGACCTTGAGAGGGTTTTCACTTACCTCTCTGCCTCAAGGTAGAATTAACTATATTTAAACCTTGCTTGCCAGATGCTTGTCAAAGCTGTTCTTGAAGATCACTCTTAATGCAGGTCACAGCTCTTCCCAAGGCACCCTGTTCTGATGCTTCAATATTGTATCCATTAGAAAGCCTTTTCTAATGTAAATCTTCACTGTTGCAATTTAAGCTCATTACTTTTTATAGTCTTAATGGGAGATCTACAGAAAAAAAAAATATTTTCTTCCTCCTTATAACTATCTTCTACACTTTTGAAGTTTTATCATAACAGACTTGTTTTGTCTAGTCTTAACAAATCCAATTATTTCATCTAACAAACAATGAACAAAATTTTAGACAAGAAAACATAGCAAGACCAATATACTTAGAAAGAAAAAGAAAGTAGATCCCATTTTGGACCTACCATTTTTATCTATGATTACACACAGTAAAACACTTCAACAATGATCATTTATCATGTTCCTCAAGAGAACCAATAAAATGCCATGAATACACATCCTCTGATGTTGCACAGATACAAAACGTATAGTTTGTTTACAAACTAATATTACTGAATGTAAAAGAAAGCAACAATTTAAAAAAATATATTCGTAAAGGTCCAAAGTTTACATTTCTAAAATATTAAGTTCATGTTTTATTTACAGACCAGCTTTCAAACAATTATTGGCATTTTAATATAGTTGCTTAACCTGATGAGTACATGAATAAAACAAAGCTGTAAAAAAAATCAATAAGCAGAGTAAAGTTTCATCTAACAGTTCTAGAAACGCTATTTTCAATTTCTATTCAGAAATGCCAGAGGTCACCTACCACATTGTAATTTATCATTAACTGGTCTAACACTTTCATATGCTATAGGTATCTCACGTGACCAACATAATCCAATCATGTGCACAGGAGTGCGTTTTTGGCCATTCCAACATTCAGTGAACTGTTGACAACTGTTGCAGTATTTACACATTTAAAATAAAGGCTTGATATCCCTCTGGATCACTTTATCACTCTTATTGCCTTCTCTTGTTGACAACGCATAGCAGAGTGCAATCCAAAGACTGGATTTTGCTGATGCTGAGAGAACTGAATTAACAGTATCTACCCAAGGTTGTTTAAAAAAATAAAAAAATAGGCAACTCTAAGTAACAGGCTGTTAAGAAACACTGATTCTGCATCAATGATGGCTGAAATCACTCCCCAAAATCTTCCTCTCGTTGAGAGGTAGTTTGTCAGAAGGCAGAAATTTTTAGGCTTAACCAGGACCTACTGGCTGCTGTGACTACTCAAGATATAAAGTCCAGCCTGAAAATTGCTGGCAGGGATCTGTAGCCTGTGGCTTTACACGGGAACCTGGGAGGTCTGGCAGGGAATTCCACACATGTGAATAGTGCAGCTAGTTCTGCCGTGCTGCCAGAAATGTTCTTTCGCATCTGTGATGGGTTAGGTGAAGTGAAAACTTGAAAGTTGCATCATACAAACTACAACCTCAGGTTGTATTAGTTTTGAAATAATTTCAATAGCTTTAACTAACTTCAACTGGTTCTGAGCAAGAAAATACATCCTTCCCTTTTTTCTATGTTGCTCTGTCCCATCTCCTGGGGACTGCATTAGATTTCTACAGCAAACATAGAAACAAATGGGACAGATTTTTTCCCCACAGAAGAGAAAAGTGAAAGTAATGACCTTCTTGTTTTGCCAGTATGGAATCCTGTGAACAGGAATAATGCTTTTTTTTTCAGGAAAGCAAATGTTTACCATTTCAGTAAACTCACTAGCTTGATTACAACAAGTGGATGTTTGATGAAGTGGAATAAGAAGCAATTTCATTTGATCACCTTCCCCAGTACCCTTTGCTGTATCAACATCTAACACTTACAGTAGGTGGAAAAAAAAAGAGGAAGTAAAGGAAATCCTAGGAAATCAACGGTTGTGTTTTGCAAATTGTAGATATGACACCTTCAAAATTATGAAAAATAAGTACTTCGTTCCCATGTTTGTAATTTTCAGATGTAAGCATTTTTAAACATCAATCACTGATTTTGATGTCTACAACGCATGTAGTATTCCATACTAGATGAAATAAAACATCAGCCAGTGATGATTCCTCTGTTTTACAGAGAACTTGATCATATTCTTAAATTAAATCATGTGTTAGTGCATTATAGCTCTAATGGCAACAAAACGATTTTATGCTCTAAGAATACACATCTCTGAATTACTTTAAAATATCTAACCAAGCAATGCTGTGTGTTCCTATGCAGCATTCAAATGCTCTAAAAATATGTTTTCTTGAAAAGATAATTATCAGTCTAAACATATGCCAACAATAAATTCTGATCAGTTTAATCTCTTATATTATTTCTGTTAAAGTTGCTGCTTTTGTTTCTAACTGCAAGCTATAGTTTCTAACTGCTGCTCTGCTTCAGCAGCCATAGCTGCTGCCTGTAATTGTTCTGTTTCACTCTGGATGGCATTGGCTGCAGGAACCTGTTTCCTTTCACTGTGCATATTGTTCTCATGCCTTTTTAGATCCGAGGCCTTAGCAAAGGCTTTTGTGCAGGAAGTGCAGACAAAAGGCTTCTCTCCTCGATGTCTTCTCTCGTGGTCTTTGAGGTGAGACTTGTGCTTGAAAGCTTTGTCACACATATGGCATGCAAAGGGCCTCTCGTTACTGTGAACTCTTTCGTGCTTTTTCAGATCTGGTGCACGAATAAAAGATTTTCCACATACCTCACAACTGTAAGGCTTGTAGCCTGTGTGTATTTTCAGATGCTCTTTCAAGTGAGCTTGTGTGGTAAAGCCCTTTGTACACATCTCACAAACAAACGGCCTATCAGCAGTGTGTAGCTTTTCATGTTTCCTCAGTCGCGCCTCATCGGAAAATGTCTTGCCACAAGCCTGACAAACAATATGCTCCCTGTGACCATAAAGCAAATACTCAAACTTCATGTCCCCAGCTCCCGTTGTCCAGCCTGGTGTCTGTTCATCTTTCACTTCACTTATGCCATCATTAAATGTCAGTGCTTGAGGGGTTTGAGATCCTAAGTCTTTTGATTCAGTTGTTTCCATAGGCTCTACTTCCTGGCCATAACAGTTAACTTTTCGAACCTCTTCACTCCCCAACTCTTTCAAAATCGCTTCTTGAACTCTCAGGGTAGTGGTAGGCGATTTTCCATCCTCCTGACTGGGGGGAGTTCCTTCCACTGTCACATCTGATGGGCTATCGTCGTGATCTCCAATTTCTTCCACCTCATCGTCCTGGGCATCGTTAGCTTCCCCGATAGGACGGTTTATTTTTAGACAGTACTTGCTCTTGGACTGTGTGTTTTCTTCAGGACTAGATACATCACGTTTCTGAGAGCAGAGTTTATCTAAAAAACGAATACCAAGAATCTGGCCTGAAGACATCATCAAATTTACATCCTCTTTCTTAACAGAAATCTTTGCAGTATACATGTAATTGAGAACTTCCTCAAAAATATCAGAACGAAGAAAATCTATTTCTATAACTGATGAACTATCAACTTCTAGTTTTTTGAAAAGCTTTTTGAAGTAGGTACTGCAGGCAGCAAGTACACACCGATGTGCTCGGAATTTAACATCCTCAACCACAATAGCTATGTCACAGAATTCTCCTTCCAAACGTTGTTCATTTAATGTTTTCAGAAACACAGTTTTGTGATCATCGTCATTATATTTAATGGTTTCAGACATACTGATGAAAAACTCCTGTAAAATAACAAGAGAAAGTTTTGTATGTTTTATAAAGTGGTCTAAGTAATGAAATCAAAACAGCCGATGCCATTTACAAATTCCAAGAACTGTCAAGTGAAAATTTTGGCTTAATTTGAGCAGAAAGTCCTTTTAGATTAAAAAAGTACTATTTGAAAAAGTCTCTTAAAGTTGTAAGTACAAAAAGGCCTTTCTTTAAATTAAATATCTCACAGGACACTGTGATTTAGAGCTGAGAATTTTTTTTTGTAATATGGCACTAATTTATTCAGATGTTTACTGATTGAGTCATTCTAAATTGAAAACTTTCTCTGTGAAGTTGTAATTTCCAATAAATGTATGATCCTATTGCAAGAGTAGTAATTCTTATAGCTAAAATATATAAAGTAAAATATAGTAAAATCCTATGGCTAAATACTATACTATAACAAGTGCTAAAAATGTTTAAGAAATACATATCACTACAGCTTGCTAACGAGAAACTAACATGCAACAGCACAGCTCAAACTAAATGTGAAATAGCAAATAGGTCTTACCATGAACAATGCAGGAAATTTTCTGAATAAAACACCTATGAAATACGTGACAGATGACTAACACTCACAACGGACCACCTTCAGTCTGAAAGACAGAAAATAAAAAGGCGTTTAAGAAATAATGAAATTATTAAAAAAAAGTATTTTAAATTAGCATGTTAAAACACAGCATGTTAAATTATTTTAACTTACACAATAAACACTGTTAAAACATCCAGTTCGAATGATTCTATGGATAGTCATCCAAGCCTAGAAGGCCTGGCACATAAACTGATTTGTTGTCAAAAAGCATGTATTTTCTTCCCTTTTTCCTTCCTCTACTTACCATGCACTAGGTTTGGAACTTATAAAAACTTCTGTAGAAATATGCACAATGGACCCAATAACCCATAAAAACAGTGAGTACTCTTCTGCTGAATTAGTGAGCTGAAGAAGCCTAGAGGAAGGCCTGGCATACAGACAGGATGGATGATGGTGCTGGGGATAGATCTACACGCGGAGCCAGGGGAAGAAATGCTGTGGATACCAGATCAGAGCAATGTGCTCCTTCATTTTTTGGAGCAGTGCACTGTTATGAATGCTAGAGCCCATCTTTTGTATAATAAAGCTGGCATTAAAGCAACTGCTCATGAAAACAAGAAGAGTAGGGCTGGTTCCACTCCTGTTACTTAGCTGCTAAACATAAGGATACACAGGCCTAAGTGACTAGGACAACAGGCAAGAGAACACCCAGTTACAGCTAAACAAGGAAGAAAGCTGAAGAGGACAGCAAGGAACAGTAAAAAAAAAAAAAAAAAAAAAAAATAAAGTCCAGGCTAAGGAACCTAATTCTGAACTAGGGAGGGAGCAGGTGGAAGTGAGGAGTGGATCCTGTTTGTTTCAGACACCTCCCCACCTGCAATCCCATTTCATTCCAGAATGTTTCTATACATTTTCCATACTCGTTCCATACATTCTTTTCCTCAGCCACGTAAGACATGGAGGCCACTGACAGGTGTCAGCTTCCATGCCTGGAGCTGGACATCTAACAGGGTACGGGTGCACTCAGCACCCTACAAGGCTTTTGGCAACCCAGCATAGAGCTACACAGATTACAAAACAGAAAAACAAACAAAAAAACAAACAAAAAAAAAAACCAAAAAACAAAAAAAAATTCTCAGACTGATATAATCAGACACTAAGGGGTTCCGTTTGGAAAAGCATGGAGAACACCCGGAGAATATGAAATGGGAATGAAACAACAAACATTCTTTGTGTTTTTCCTGGTTGCCCGCCATCCCGTGAGGGGGTACTGGGCCGACGCTGACAAGCGACCGGGACGAGGCTGATATTTGTTGCAACGGCCCGGGACGCGCTCGGGCACCGCAGCCCCCCCCGCAGCGCCGGCAGGAGGCGGGCGCGGCGCGGCGCCATCCCCGGCTCCCGGCGCTCGCACCCG
>JAWLRI010000307.1:2460513-2479748 GCA_034781795.1 Crypturellus tataupa | reverse complement strand
GCGACGGTGACGAGGGCGGTGAGGGCGATGGCGACGACGGGGGCGACGACGATGGCAGTGGCGACGGCAGCAGGGGTGACGGTAAGGGCAACGGCGGCAACGGCAGCGGCAACGGCCGCCGCGGCGCGCAGATGGCGGCGGGCGGGAGCCTGTGCGAAGTAGCTGTGTGGGAAGAGGCGCCGCTGGCGCGCCCGGGGAGTATATATGCACATGCATATGTGAGTATGCGTGTGTATGTATTATATTACTTACTAATTCGTGAGTCTTCGCCGGTAGGAAATCGGCAACGAAACTTTTTTAAGCGCTGCGAAATAGCGAGCTAATAGTGCAAAACGGAGCAGTGCTCCTACGAAAAAGTGCGAGTTCGTGGTGCGGTTAAGTGCTTTGCATTGGGAGTTGCAGCAGTGGAAAGTACCGGGTATAACGTGTTCATGCCTAGGGAGCAGCAGAGTTACTTTATCCATCGGGTTCACAGCTCCTGCCCGCTTCTTGAGTCGTCCCCGTGATGTTTTTGTGAAATTGCTCTCTGGCAATCTCTAGCACTCTCTGGAGAGTGAGTTGCACTCTACCTGCATCACTCCCATCTTTTTTTTTTTTTTTTTTTTTTTAATATTAAAAACATTGATATTGCTCTCCATTTTAAGGGGAGGAAGTTATTTTCCCTGGATGGTGAAAGCTGCCCAGGCTTGTTTGTCTGTGGCATGAGTGATTTGCATTTAGAAAGCAACGCTAGCAGCATGAAAACAATTTTTGAAGTATTTCTCGACCTTATGCAAGAATTCCCTCCAAGGCGGAAGGCGCTCCCTTACCCAGCTCCGTTTTTCCCTTGAGCGCTACCCCAAACACTGCTGCGGTGCCCGTGTTGATCACTGACTGACTGCATGCGGCTCACACAGGGTCACACCGCGCCGATCAGCAGACGCACCTCTGGTTTTGTTCCTGTTTCTGCTGTATTCGCCAGCTTCCTTGTATTTAAAGTGCATGCATTTAATGGCAGAAACGGCGTTTTGTGGGGCCTAGCATGGTGTGTCTAGGGCCATGAGAGAGCGAGCTAGGCCACAAAGCACCATTACCATAGGAAAGGCTTGAGTAACTATTTTGGTTTTCGTTCCTCTGCCTTGCTGTGTGCCGCAGTACTTCTGATTTTGCCCCATCTTGGACTGTACCACTAGCAGCCTTCACTGACTTACTGAAATACAGGAAATGACCCGTGTGATATCACCATCGGTGTACCCTGAGTCGTGGGAAATGACAAATAAAGCATCGCTAATGCCCAGCCGTGTCATTTTCTTGGTTACGTGTAACACACCAGGTATTTTCCGCGGGGTTTGGGCTTGACGGTGCTGCTTGGTGAGCTTGCAGACAGATAAAGACTTCCTCATTTTTATGTGGAAGTACTGGAACACTGCCTCGTTTCAGACACTCTAGCTGATATAAAGCATGCACTGTGAGCCATCGGACTGCGGGTGTTCAAAATTAGCCGTACTGGCTCATTATAACAGCATTGCAGGTGCAGATCAAGCAGCTGTTAGTAAATAGCTTATTTAAACTGTTGCAAATGAGACAACCACGTCTTGATGGAACTGAAGGAAAATGCCCTTCTGCCTGTGCTCAGACTTTTAAGTAATGACTTAACAAATTGCAAATTCCTGACTCTCCGACAGGGCGGTTGAGATAGACGAGAAGTAGAGACCAATGTCACACGGGAATCAAAGTTTCTGGTGAAACCTGTAAGTCTAAAATACTTTTGTGAGCCCACATCCTGTTCGTCTCAGGCACACGCTATGCTGAACAGTGGCAGAGGAGTCTGGAAATCATCTCCAATACTTGTATGCAGGAAGCATGTGTAGAACTGCTGCATATATGAAATTTAAGCATGACAGCAGGTCCGAATGGAGGCATATTGCAGCAAGCTTCAGAAACAACAACAGGAACAAACCGAAGAGTGAAGGTCACAGGAACTCCATTTTCACTGAAAAAGGATAGGATGGAAATTATGTATTCTTAGCAAAGGGGAAACATAGTAAGAAAACACAACTCCACTACCATGTTTGTGGTTAGAGGCAGTCATGTCAGTTTGCCCAAAGTAGATATTTTTCCAATATCCTGGAAAATACCATTCTATGGGAAAAATGTAACAAGGAGGAAAAACAATATATGCCTGATTTATCCAACTAGCAATCTTCCTATGAAAATATCATGTACTCAGGTAGCAAATATCAATATTTAGGCTTTGAAGTATATTTGCTATTTTCCTGTGTGATGAACCAGGCTGCAGAACTAATAGGCTGTTTCCTTTTGATGTTTTGATTGCAGGGATGGCTGTAGGGGAAAAAAAGGAGGTCTTTGTAGGACATGCATGCTTGTTGAGAAAATTGTGGAGCAGAAGAATGGCATATCCCTGTTCACACTCCTATGTGAGGTATCAGAGAAGGCATGCTGCAAATGCTGAAGATTCATATCTGTTGAAAGTGGCAGTCAGTTTTAAAATGCATGTTAAATATCAAGGGGCTCTCGTGTATTGTGGTACTTACATTTATAAAGTATGCTTGAGTTATAAGAAGAGATTATTTAATATTTATAGCCTGTTTTCATGCATCAAAATCATATCTCTGTGTTGCAGAAACATCCATCTCATTCTCAGGACCATGTTCATTTTTCAGGGGATGGAGTTTTCATGGCGCAGAGCGTGCAAAACAAAATGGACGTACAAAATACCCCAAATTTGCTAGCAGCAGAGCTTGTGAGCATCTTCCCCGGTTTCAGTGGGGACTGTGAATTCGAGGCTCTGCAGGCTACAAGCGAGTGGGCTAGGACAGAGGAGCCCCGTCACAGAGCAGATGCTCCTCGCAGTGTGTGTTTCCCATAGCAACCTGGCAGATTTCCCAACAGAAATCTGCATGCGAGTTAGTCATGATTTTGCATCGTTTACCGAGTTCGGTGTTTCCAGGCCTCCTCACAGAGCAGAGACAAAGCAGGAGGAGCAGAGCATGGGCGATGAGGGGTGGCAGCACAACCCTTGGCTAAGCTGTTGAACAGAGAGACGGAGATGGTGAGTTTTGGGGACCACCCAAACCATCAGATCATACTAGGGTTTGCACTTAGACAGAGGGGACACAGTCCATCTGTGTAGAGGATTGTATTCAAATAAGAAGAACAATTACATTCTCTACTTACCAGTGAATTCCCTGTCTACCTTGTGGCACATTTATCTATGATCATTTACAGTAATACATGCTGACACATGTTTATCAAAGACTGTAGATTTCAGATATGTGGTTGTATAATTAGAGCAGTTCACGCTGTCATGCATACACAAGGCACTCTGTGTTGTTTTTATTCCTATGCAGAATAGCCAGGACTAGCTGTAAACTTGTGTAATTTTGCAAGCCTCATTTCCCTCTTTCTCTCCCTGTCTTTTTCTACACATTTCTGCACATGGCACGTGCATGTCTACACATACAGCCATGTGCATGAAATAATTTTTGTGGTTTTTTTTTCTTTTTCTTTTTTTGGTCTGCACTCCATTATTTTCCCATTTTGGCGATTTCTGTCCTCTATCCCCAGCACCCTCCCATTTTTCCTTCCCATTCATTGTCAATTATCTTCTTCTAGGCCCAATTCTTGACTCTAACGTCCTTGCTGGATTCAAACTAATATAAAGAGTGAGTGTAGAAGAGTGTAAAAAGACTTGGGCTGCTTTTCATTATCAAACATCAAGCACCAAATATGCATCATGGAAACTTCACTTTTCCTGTAATTCTGCGGCTTCTCATCCTTCCCCGCAGTGTGCCCTTTCTGGGTTTCCTCACTTCCTGTGTAATTATACCCTCTTTCTTCAGTTTTGGTCATGCACTCTAGTACTGAAGCTAGCTAATGGTACACACAGAGATTTAAGGGGCAACAGTGTTTACAGGCATCCGCACAAACCCATGGAAAGGGTACACAGAGGAGAAGTTACAGGTCCCAAAGGAGAAAGAATTGAGGGAGAAACTACATATATCTGGATTCTTTGACGTAGGTAGAGATTGTATCAAATGAACGAATCCTCACAATTACACAGTTTTAACCTGGATATTTAGTCACTTTGGAGTGTACAGCAATGCATTACAGATGGCAGTTTGACGGGTAGTTAATATTTTAAATACTTGAAAATAGAGTACTAAATGAAAATTGTTTCTGTGCTTGATTCCTCTTTGTATAGCAGATTATGCTAAAGATATTATGAACCCACACCTGTGAATCAACTGATCTGCAAGAGTAAAATATCTTCCTTATAACTGACCTATCAGAAAGAACAGATTTCTCATTCACAGGTCAGATATATTTTTGATATAAGTAACATGTGTACCATTTGCTGCCAAAAGACTAGGATGGTGATTTAGTTTCACCATCTTGGTCTTATGGGACCAAAGGTATTTGGCATTTGGTCTGCCATTTGTGACTTACTTATCTGATGTCTATTTTGTTATTTTAGCCAGGGCAAATCCACTTTTTTTGGATGGGCAATATGCAGGAGTGTGAATATGTGGGGAGGGGCCAATACCTTCTTTGAGGTAGAGTGGTGATTGCCATGTCTAATCTTGCCATAGCTATGTGAAAATTATATTTTTATTCGAATATCACAGAATCACAGAATGGCTGAGGTTGGAAGGAACCTCTGGAGATCATCTAGTCCAACCCCCTGCTCCAGCAGGGACACCCAGAGCACGTGGTACAGGGCTGCATCCAGGTGGGTTTGGAAGATCTCCAGAGAAGGAGACTCCACAGCCTCTCTGGGTAACCTCTTCCAGGGCTCTGTCACCCTCACAGTAAATATGTACCTTTGGACATGGTATCTTCCCTCATTTTCTGAAAGGAGATGAATTTACCCAAATATAAACAAATGTTTTTTCCTCTGGCCTATTTTGTCTGTAAAAACAAACCTTTGTCTTGTGCATGGATATTGCACACTGTTGCTCATAATTATGGATTGGCTTTCACCTACCATCCTCAGTCCCTCCTCACCCTCGTCCTTTGTTAATGTCATGTTTTGTTACACCTAAAAATCAGATGATTAATGCTAATGGAAAGAAAAACACATTAAATTCTCCACTGTTGTTTTTTGATACAGTGCTCTATTAATAGATAAAAGCAGTATCTGATTTGATAGTTCCACTTCATTCAGCATTAGCTGCTACACAGTGCTTAACAGCAGCAGAAGATGGATGCTTGTCTACGCTATACAGAATGCTTAAAATTTATAGTTTCATCAACCAGAATTCTTGCATTCATAAATCTCTCAACAATTCAGCTAATAGAGAGGAATAAAGATCCCTCCCCTGTAGACAACTTGCATGCTTTTAAATGATAACTTGTGCCAAATATGAGTTTTTTTCTTGAGGATATGGGCAGGCAAGCACTTCAGTTAACAAAATACAAAGGCAAACCTCCTACTATTAGCAGTTCCCCATACACCATGAGAAGAGAAAACAAAATCAAAATGTTTTCTGTCTTCTTTCCTCCTCATTTTTTTGTCAGAATATGATTAATGTAAAATCAGCATTTTACATTACATACACGGCAGAGAAGGGCTTGGATTTCAGAGATTCTTTCTTGTTGATGTTTTGTGGATGTTTTACAAGAAGTAAAGGAGTCAATGATTTTTGGCAATTACATGCTAAAGAGAGATGGAGAGCTTCATATAACTGCCAAGTTTTGTACAATTCTGTGTGCAACATTTTATTTAAAAGTAATGAGCTAATTTGCACATTTGCCAATAACCACGAACTTCCACTTTTACAAAAGGGGATTTTTTTTGAGTGGAGAGCACTTCCACTTTCTCCCAAAGACATCAAAAAGATTTTAGTCTGTTAATACCTGCATTTATGCTCTCACGAGTGTATCTGAAAAATTGTAAAAAACATGCAAACAGTTTATGAAAACAAAAGCAGAATTCAGCATCTCATCTAATAACAAAGTTGTTAAACAGCACTAGAAAAAGCAACACCACCAGAAAAACATTTACGCTGAGTTGGATTCAAGCTAGAGGCAAAACAGCTCAGTGCAGTGAGAGAAATGCTAAATATCATTTATTGCAGCATGTTCAAAAATAAGGTACATGTTGAAAATGGAAAGAAAGGGAGAACTTTTTGATAGGCCTGGAAATTCAAAAGTTATCACGACCTCATACAGCAATAGGCAGTTAATGTGTGGCTTTTAAGTCTTCTCAATCTCATTGCAAACACACAACCTTCATAACCTGTCATTGAAAGTAGAGGAAAGCAAGGAGCATCTCCTGGATCCACTTCCCTTTCCTGAACTGTCAATCTTCCAGTTGTATGAAAGATAGCAAAACTGTCCTTCTGGAGAAAGGAGAAAAAATCATTCTAATGGTCATTAATGTTAGTCATTCAAATATTGTGATTGCTGGCATGTGTAAAATAAGAGCCAACACAAGTAGGTTTTGAAGTGCACACTGTGGCTTGCAGCCTCTCAGACAAGCCCTGAGATAGACAAGTCTCACACATCGCCTTAAGGCAGCTCTGAGAGGCAGCTGCTTTGCACCAGCACTGAAGCTGTTCAAGATGCTTCTTTTATCTGACTTTTTGATGACATGGTCATAGGAAAGCTGCAGAAGATGGAGGCTTTATCTGGCGAAGCCAGATGCTTCTCAAGCAGGAAAGAAACAGAGAGAAAAAGGGAGAAAAGTTTAGATGCCAAAAGAAAAAAACACATTAGCCAGGAGGTGAAAGGAGCAGGGCAAGTGTAACATGTTGAGCAGTTTAGAGGACTTGCCTGCCTGGTAGAGGCAGATGGTCCCTCCCTGCCTGAGTCTGGTCAGGACATTTCTCAGAATCAGCATCCCTGAAGCACAGCCTTGAAGCAGTAGCAGGGCCTGCAGTAGCACTTCTTCCATATCATCTTCTTGTGCTTGAGCTGCAGCTGTCAGTAGGCTTTGCTGTTGGCTTAATTCAGGATTCTGTCGTTAACTTTTTGCAGGAGGAAGTTTAACAAACCCTGTAAGACAGAACGGGTCTGCCTGTTCGATAGGGCTGTTTCACAAAGAAGCTGGGTAATTCGTGTGTGCATGTGTATGTGATTGACATCACTCTCTACGGCCTTCCTGAAATACAGTGCATGGCTGCCATGCCCATGTTCTAAAAAGGATGCGGACAAATAGATAGAAAAGGGCTTTAAAAGTTATTTTGAAGGTTGCAGGATGTGTTTTACAGTGAGAGACTTCATAGCAAAATCTGTTTAGCTTCTTCAACCAGAATACATTAGGGTGATTTGTTTACAGAGACTGCTTAACTTAATGGGGAGAAAATACCCAGTGAATAAAGAGAGTTGTAGTCAGGGACAGGCACCTGAACTGCCCACAGCTGGAAGCTGAAGCTCTGAGACAATTCATAAGGGTAGTGAAGCACAAGGGTTTTTTAAAGAGAGGGCATGATTAATTGTAGTAAAAAATAGTAAGAAAACTAATAGATTGCCCAACTTTGGAAAATCCTCAGGTGAAAAGCGAATGTCTTTTTGACAGTTATATTTAGTCACACACTGGTAGTTGGCTCAAAGTAAAAGCAGCAAGTGACACTGTGTTCTGTTTTGCAGGGGAGGTCGGATTAGAGGGTTGTGACAGTGGTTTTGGCTTGACAACCAATCCATGAAATACTGCAACTGCCAAAGACCTACATTAAAACAAAAATAATACTTTGGAGTTAAGCAGTCTAAGGGTAAAAAAGGAAGGGTTAATGTTATTCCAGCGATTTTCACTATGACTTTCTGTGCATTTGCATTATGATGCGCTCTCAACTGCTCAGTCACTTAGATCTTCCGCTTTCCATGAGCCACTACCAAAGTTAGAGTCCTAAATCTTTATAATCATACTGCAGATTCTATCATTGCTGTAAAGGAGCACTTGCTAGCTTTTATCTTTTATGTAGGTCAGTCCTTGGCAGGGGGTGCAACAAATAAATAATTATACAGAGAACTGAAAGATGTCATTGTCAAGTTAATGAAATATGGGAACTCTGACCTGATCTTTAAGAACAGAGAATATGTCATTAGGGAATCAGATTTGTCCTGAAAGGCGGCATAGGTAGGCAGATGGCGTATTCTTGTGGTATGAAACACAAGTATTCTTTCCATAAACATAGATACAGGATACTGGTCACAGCCCAATGAGCGTTTTTGTTATTTTTCCCACAAGCTTATAATGCATGTTTGCAGGGAGGAGTTTCTCTTGCATTTATACACGTTACCTGAGATGCAAGCAAAAATCATGAGTCTATGAAATGCTTATTAGGAAAAGGTATGACACCTAGAAATATTTGCTGTACAGCAATTTGCATGGATGCTTTCTGCCTTCAGTCAGCAGGGAGTGTAGTCCCTCATTATAAGGGAAGCAGATGTGAACCCTTTATTTACAACACACTACAAAGATAAAACTGGCTTATCCCCTAACATATGGATTCTTGAACACCTCACATCATATTTAAAAATACATTCTATCAATTGAGAACAAGCATATAGCAATGTACAATTATCTTCTGAAATAGTAAAGAACTCCTGTGCTTTCATACACAATGTAAGGTAATTAGGCAACACATTTACTACATTAGAGTAAAATAGTGGTGTAAGCACATTTTAGGGGAAAAAGAGATTTCAATTTACAATTTTCTATATCTTTGTTTCTTAGCAATCACAACATTAGGCTAAGTAGCTATATTTGAGCAGGAAAGTCAGAATTTGAGACTTACATTTTGTTTAATACTTCTCTGTGTCTCTACTTTTATAGACCCTTCCCAAATGTCACACTACTTGGAGAACTCATTCAGCAGTCACTGAAGTAAACGAGGTGGCTCCCACTGATTTCAATGGTAGACAGTGACAAGCTGTGTTAGGGATAGGACTGAAGGTTTCCTAGCTATCTTCAGATGTTGTTGACTTTTGTTGTGATAAATCCTAGGCTATTACTGAAAGTAACACAGTATCATTACTTATAAAGTGAAAAAATACATCTCAATTTGTTTTGACAAGAGTATGGTAAAATTAAATCCTCTATTAGCATTATTGCCCAATAAAAGCATTAAATTCCCGCTTAGCATTACTGCCCTTTATAAGCATTATTACTGCCTCTTTGATCTCTGCTTTCTCTGGACTGAATTTTGCAAAAATTGTATTCAATCACATGAGAACTATTAAATTGAATTGTACTGAAGCTATTTGCATCCTTCTGTATTCCTCAGTTTGAACAAAGGTTGTGGAATAATGCAATGACTCTGATGAATTTCATTAGATTTACTCAGTAAAACTAAGGCATTCACCTATTAGTTGCTTGGTTCTCCTCAAATATTCATATGAGTACGTTCACATGCTTTATCTCTGTATCATGTGGCTAATTGTCTTTCCAGAATAAATAACGCATTAATTGTTTGGTGGTTTTGGCTTCTTCCCCCAGTTTACTTATATGGCAAGTTTACTGACAAAGAGTTCATAAATATATTTTTCCCCCATTTTTTAGCCACTGTCATGTCAGTATTTTGTAGCTTATTTTTAAATAGGTAGGCTCATACAGGTAATACAAGTCTATATTTATTTTCTTTTATACTTAGACATAAAAACAATTCCAAGACCTGCTAGCCTCTTTTATTAAAATAATAAAATACCAAGGCACTAAATAGCAACATAAAAAATAAAACATTATTTCTATGCAGTGATGGATTAGGAATTTATCTGGGAAGCATAGAACTGAATTCTATCCTTGATTTTTCTCAAAGAGGTCATGACTTTGGTTACTTTGCCTCTGTTTCTTTCTTTTTCTTCTCATTATCTCTGCCTATTTTGATGCTTGGGTTTTAAAGGCCAGCGAAAGAGGCACAACCTCCAACAACACTGCCTTTTACATAAGAAAACAAAACAAAACAACAACAGTGATTCATTTTAAGCCGCTTTGTGATATTTCAGTGTGAAGAGACATTAATAGCTGATTGTGGAATTTACTTAGAGTACAGAAGAACCCTTCCTGAAGCACAAGCAAATACAGTGCAGAATGATCTCCGTCATCTCAGAAACACTTGAGAAAAACACTTTACTTAAGATCAGAAGTCAGGGTGACACTTAAGTGAAAACTATAGTTAGGATAGTTAAGGAAAATCATCATAAACCATTTATTTTGTATATACCAACTGTTCCCTGGATACAAATGTTCTGGATAATATCCCAAATACCTTTGAATCGCTAGTATTAACTTGTAATTCAAATGCATGTTGAGAAGGCAAAGGACCAAAGGATGAGGATAGGAGATTTGTACCAGGATCATGAAATCTTCAAATTGCTTGACCCCCATTTCTTAAATTGTTAAGAGATAAAAAGATAATTATATCCAAGAGATGATGGGCAGAAATTGCTAACTTAAGGTAGTACAACCTTTTTTTTTTTTTTTTTTTTTCCATTTTTTTGGCTGCTCAGCACTGCCCAGAATCTTCTCTAAGTGTGTTCAATATTTAATGGAACATTAATGGTTGTAAGCACATCACATATACTGTTCAACAAAATACTTTTCTTCATTGTCTGTATGGAACATAATGCCAGTGCTACAGGTAGGCACAAGTTATATCAAAGGATCTCATTTTAATTCTCTTTTTGTAAAGAACTCTTTATGTCATCTTTATATGGCCACAGTGTTGGTGTCTGCTTACTCAAGGAATTACCAGATTCTCCATTCCCATCCCAAGTAAAATGACCTGTTTCTGTTGTACTTTTTCTTACCAGAGCTAGACCAACAACACATTCCACAATTTCCATTTTTCCAGCTCATTCCTTGTGAAATTCAATTCAAAGTATCCAATATTGCAACTTTTTGAACCTCAGCTCTGCCTGGGTTTTGGTGCTCACTCTCACAGCACAGCACTCTCTCCTAGTGGTGTAGTGCACCCCAGTAGCTGTAGGTTGGCTATGGTACCTCCTAGAGAAACTTCAGAATATCCCTGCACACTCTAGCTAGTAACGTTTAACCTGTGACAAAGCAATCCTACATTGATCTCTAAGGCAACTTTCAGATGCCTGCCTCTGATTTATAAGAACTCATATTGAGAGAAATAACATAAATCCCAACATAACTCCTTGTGTACGCTCATAAGCCAAAATGCAGTTACCTAACATATAAATGCAACGACTACAACGTAAAAAAAAAAAAAAAAAAAAAAAAAAGTGCCGTCCAACAGAAATACTTTTAGATAATGGCAAAAGGTTCGTTTTTCAATTGGTCTGTTACAGCAAGAAGTTAAACTCTTGCTAAGTACCTCCTGCTGAGGCAGGACACCTGTGAATTCTCCAAATATGAATACTTACATAAAAAGGTGAAACTGAAAAAGAAAAGGTGGTGGTGGTATAGTTGCTGCACACTAGAATGGTAATAGGCTGTGGGCTGCCACTTCTTAGTGAAGTGTTAAATGACTGAACTTGCAAGTGAAATGGTGCTGGTTGTTCACCTACAGCATTATTAGGAAGAAATGCCAAAACGTATCTTTAGTAGCAGTTTTTGTCCCCAGTATATGGGATTGCATATACTCTATAGTTTTTAGGCTTGCATGTGATGTTTCAGGCATGTGGACTTTACATTCACAGTCAGATGGTGACCATAAGTACTGCAAAAAGGACATGTAATATAGGAAATATAACTTGCAATAAATTATAAGGTTATATAAATTATTAGTCCCATGAAAATAACTGAGTTACATTTGCTTGGTTTGAACAATTTCTGCTTTATGATCAGAGTTCATTAGAGGCTTTTCCACAGAATGCATTTGAGTGTTTCCAGCAGCTGTGTCTGCCAGATTATGTGGAGCAAGTGAACATTGCTCAGTCTGTAGGTACAAAGACACTTGATAACAATTGTGCCTTATGGTAATCCCAAGCATTGCTCATGTTCTGCTTTATCTAATGTATCCTCTGGCTGAAGAATCAGGGGGCATTTAAACCTACAGCTATTTGTGATTTAAGTGTTGCCTGCGGTGATAATATAACAAGTTTTTTGTTGTTGTTGACATTTGCTGCAACTTCAAAATAACGTAGGGTTGCATTAATCATTATATATGCTTATCTGCAGTGTGATTTACAAAGTTATAGTCTGATATAGTTCCAGTATTTGCAACTAAAGAACTGATATGTGTTTATTGTTGAATCTACTGTCTAGTTTCTATAGTTTCCTTTCCTGTTTTGTTTTGGTACAAATACAGAGAGATAGTCTCCTAAATGTTGGAAGAGGGACACATGCTGAAAGAAAAGAACCTTGTTATGGAAAGCCCTTGTGTTTCACAACCAAGATACCAGCATGTATATAGAAAAATAGCAGCTCCTCAGAGCTTCTGAAAGACCTTGCAAAAGGCACAAGGTACATGCACATGTCAAAAATGATTTTCACAGCACATCATAACACCAAAAATCTAAGTCAAAATCAGAAGAGGCCAGGATGATAAGGGAGAAGATCTTTTCATAGTTTCAGTGTAATAATGATAGCTATTGTCTGTCAAATAGTCCTGTTTACACAAAGTAATGCTTCCAGTCTGAATCATCCTCAAGCAGTCAGTCTTATGTGAGTGAGGTCAATGGCAAGACCAGTGAGTGCTTTCAGTGAAGCTCTATCTCTTCCCAGGCAGCGCCTCTTGAAACAGGCATTTTTGTTTGAAGCATCATCTTACTCCAAAGGCAAAACCACTGCTGATGTTCATAGCGACTAGGTGGAGATGTGCGCGAATGAAGCTTGTGTGTGGCGCACTCCTATTGCATTTTAACTGTCATGCTCTGAGGCTTATCATCGTCAAAACAGAATTTTCCACATGCTGGGACAGTGCTGTCCAAACTGGTAGCATTCACTGAAATGATAATCAGGGTTATATTTCTACTTACCCTTTACATTTCTCTTTAAACCCTTACATTTTACTCCTTACATTTTTTCTTTAAACTACAGCAATTTCCATTTTTGTTCCCTTATCAACAAGGTATATGGTTAAGTAATGGAAGTAAACCATTTTTTCAGGTCAGCCTTATATGCATATAATTATATCCTGTCATAGCTGATAGGATGGAGAACAAGAAAATTTGCATACATATTTAAACAAATCAAAGTGCTAAGATAATGCTCATTTCAAATATATTAATCTGAGCAAATGTGGTAGTTATTTCTGCTAGATTATCTTGTTTTAACTTCTCCCATTGATGTTTATGGGAATAGTCCTGGCATGCTCTGGAAACAGCTTAGGCCACATGATAAGACATCTTAACAACATAACCCAAAATTTCAGAGAAATTTCAGCAGCAGAAATTTCAGACAGAAATTTGGCAGAAGCAATGGTGAAATGGTAGGAACTATGAACATCAGTCATTTTAGTAGCAGAAGAACCTACAAGCAGGTATTTGATATCTACAAAGCATTTCAATAACCAATATTATTTCATTTTTTACCTTATGTGGTACCCCACATTCTGTCTTACCCCTTTGGCATTTAGTGTTTGCATAGTGATATTTTGTATGCAACCCACACTTAGCTGGGTTGCAACTCTCTTTAAAGACCAAATTAGAGAAAAAAAATACTTTTTTTTTTATAATGATCAATATGCATGCGCCAGTATTTTCATTTACTAACATAATTAGCCTCTTGCTTCAGGGCAAGGTGAGAGGACAGTCTTTATCAGGTCATTAAGTTTGAGAGTTCAGATGTACCTAGATATTAAAGAAAAAAGAATCACACAAGCAAAAAAAACAAGTAAATTTATCAAGAACATAGAAGATAGGTCACGGTTTGGCACAGTAATGCTGCTCTTTCTGATTTGTTATGTAATCAGTGACTTCATATTTACAAAATTTAAGTATTTCATGTACCTGCTGGAGCTTTTAATCAGCCTGCTATTAGTGTACTATGCGAAGTATCAGCATTATTATCTATGTTTGCATAGTGCTGTAATAGTTACAAGAGCCTGACATATCACAAGCTACTTTGATTTGGTAGTATTCCCTTGCAAGGGCCTCTTAACACGCTCTTAGAAATTTTGCTTGCTTGTCTTGCAGGAACAATGCAAACCATGAATTCTGCTCCCCCAGTTGTTTTGCTTATTGTAAAGTATGCAATGTGCTGTGCACAGGAGCACCATCTAAGTGAAAATACAAGAGTGCTGGATGCTTGTCACCATACAACTTTACCTGATAGAGACCCATGAAGGTGCATTTTCTTCTACACTTTCTACTGCAGATCAGAGCTGACTGAAGATGTGACAGCCTTCCATTCTTGCTCTTTTTATTTTCCAGCATCCTTCCCACCCATAACAGACTTCCTCATCGTTTGACTACACCTGGTTTTCCTATTATATTCCCCTTGGGACCTGGGCCCAGTTGGCCACTGTCTCTGATTGTAACTTATAGCTCTCTCTTCTTTGATCTTTAGCTCCATTCCACCTCTGTTAGGGTCACAGAGTCTTCTGCACTGTTGCTACTGGCTCCTTCACCATGTCCTGCTCGTCAGAATTTATGTCTTCTCATCATCTCTGAGCTGATCTGATTCATAAATGGACATGACGCTTGGCTTCTTCATTTTTATTTTTTTTTCCTCTTTTTTTTGTTGTTGTTGTTGTTGTTGTTTTTGTTTTTGCCTCCACTCTGAGATCTGCTTTGAAAAACCCCAGCAATGCTTAATCTTGCCTTCTGCTTCCTCTGCTCCTGCTCTGTCTCCACAGAATATCTTTGTGGAATGTCCTTCCACTCTAACTTCATGTTTGTTTTTCACACTACCTTTCAGGCTAAACAAATCCCATGTTCTCAATCCCTTTAGCTTCTCCTCGTATTTTCCAGTACAGTCCTTGGAGAGACTACTTTGGGTTTATTCTGGGAATTCTCAATAAAACTGCACAAGGATTCCTCAAGCTCTCCCCATAAATTCACCTTGCAAAAATCTTAGTAGTAGATAAATCATGTGTGCCAAGAGCTTGCATTCCTTGTATTCACTTGTGTGTCCCTACCCACTTACCTCTTGCATTACAGTTTGCCGGTAAGCTGTTTGGTGAAAGGCTCCCCAGTTTTTGCTCTATGTTTGTGATATCTCTAGAAAGAGTCTTGACCCATGACTGAGGCTTCAAGACAGTATGGTAAAATAAACTATGTATTGCAACGACAATGAACCTTCGCTTCTTCAGATCATCTTTCTGAACCATCATCGTTACCTGCTTAAGTTCAGGTCTCATGCATTGCTTTAAGGTGTGCAACAATTTAGAAAAACAGTCTGTTGTATATATGCTGTGAATTTTGTAACAGCAACAAATGCTTCATCTAATTCTTATTATATACACTTTTTCACTGTGTTTCAATCTCCTCAGCAAGCATAACTCAGCAAGCATCATGCCTGATGTACACCATCTGCTTGATATATTTGCTCGAATATACTGTCATGTGATTTATGCAGATGCTGTATTTTCTTCTAGGCCTATCATTACTCTTCCCCTCCCTGGCGCTATGGGAAGAAGCATGTGTTCTTCTACAGCTGCATTATAAATTCCCACGTCTCAAGAGAACATCTCCCTCTTTACAAGGGCTCTCCCCTTGCATCTTTGAAGCTGTGCTTCCCGGCTCACTGCCATGTTTAATTCATAAATTCTTGCAGTGGTACAAAAGACAGAATATGATACCAAATCAAAGTGACAGTGTTTTTCTACCCAGCTGGTATTTCCTTGTCACAGGATCCTTCTGGCTGCATATGATAAGACTGTGGACATGTTGTATGGTCTGTAAGGCAAATATATCCACACTCCTGTATTTACCCTTGTCAACCTCAGATAACTTTCTCCGGCTGAAGCATGTCTTTCTAGTGCTGGGTCCCCAAACTTTAGAACTTCCACTGTAAACACCAAACTGCCGTAGCAGCTGAAGTCACCCAGTTTGTGCAGGACAGTGGTACTTTTGTCAATTAAGTACAAATTTCACTAGCTAAATTCTTGTTCTGTTTTGCTTGCATATCAGGTGACAATGGCAATTAATAAATAAAATTGTCATCTAGCTTTCGCTGCTGGTCTTCCAATAGTGCTGAACTGTGTTGTATTACTTTCAAGTGCTGAGAAGCAGTGAATGCGGAGTAAGTCACCAAGCATGAGATGTAGAAAGAGAAATTACTTCAGCAGCAGTCTTCTGGAAGAGCTGGGAGCTGACAATTTCTTCCAAAGTTTATTTTAGGCCTAGAACAAGGCCATGGTAAGTCTGATCAGATAGCAGTCAGGGAGTTCTGTTTAAAAGATGATGCATAGTAAAGAGATCCTAGGATTTGCAAGGACCACCAATTTGGCAAGCTGTGCTGTTGAACAACATAATGCGCAACATTGATATGTAGAGGAATCTGACCTTCAGTTATAGCATCTGTCTTGAACAGGATGGGCAGCTTCTTGCAAGTGTATGGATAAACTTGCATACAAAAGTATGTTTAGAAGTTCACAGTGTTATAACCATCCTGTGAAGTTGATGTCTCTCTTGCTGCTGAACAGTAAGCGTCATTTCTCATCAGTCTTGATGATAGATTTTGGCCTTTTCTTGAGATTACTGCATCCCTCTGGGGAAGGGTAACCATCTTCATGATCATTCATATATGTAGTGTTTGGACTGGGACTATTCTTTTTACTGTTAAGATTCCTTATACATAAATTTAACAGAGAGCTGGCTAATTCTGTACAGTGAATGACTGAGCTTAATCTATTAAGCTTCTATTAAATATGTTACTAAACTAAATTTGTTCTCCATCAGCTATAAAATTAATCATTTATAGCTTAATATTTGTATTGAGATATACTGAATTCTGACTGACTTTCATTTTCCAAGTTACTATTATTGACAGCGAAACACACAATATTTATGAACTTTTGTCCATCCCCTGTAGCAACAGGGTATAAATAACTACAAATGATAGTAGGCATATGTAGGGAATAGTTGCTGCTAAGTGCAACATGTTGCACCTCTTTTTGAAAAATAAAGAGAGAAAATTCTGGAGAAAGAAGAGGTTACTGCAGAAGGGATTAGATTAGTTAAAGTATAACTGAGCAGGATAGCTAGTGAGGAGAATGTTATAGATGAAATGAAGATACCAACAGATCCAATGCCATGCGTTTTGAGAGCAACAGCATGCTCTGTCAGAGACAAAACCTGCACTGGACTAGGACTTTTACCCATCCATATCTTCCCAAAAGAATCAAGGAGGAAATACTACTTTTTATTATTTTTTAATAATTTTTCTCCTGGGAAGTCATGGGGAGGTGGGAGAAGGGGAGGATGCTGTAGGTATATTAGAAAGTCTCAGACATAACTCTTCTCAAGAGAAGACTATTTTTCTCTCTGGCTGCAAAACACTGCTGGATGCAGGAAGGCCATGGGTGAGTTTTAATTAGTGGCACCAAAAGAGCAGAAATAATTATTGACAAATATTTGCTTTATTTAAAGATATAGAATAAGTCTAGTTGTCAAGGGAGTTAAGCACGTTAAAGTCTGCTTTGACCAAGCCCAGATTTTGAGTCGGGCAGTTAACCAAAGATATATAGCTGGACTCAGATGACTTCAGAGTATCAGCAATATTTGATTTACATAATTTCACGAAAGTAATTTAGCGTAAAAATACTTGAGTGAGCAGACTACTGCATGGATCTAAACCCTACTCTTGGCACTTGTTTGTGCTTATAACTGAGTCATTAGCAGTTATTTTACAAATGAATCAACGGGAGTTGTGCTTAGCTATTCTTTCCCCCAGTATCTGCCTATTAAAACTATAAATTATAATTTCTATTATAAAAATAATATAAAAAGAAATTTAAAATAATATGATATTTGTCAGTATCAAAATACATGATTAGAAATATGATTCACTACTATATAGATTGAAAAGATGAATGGAAGTCATCAGCTTTATGGGGTAGAAGGGTAGAAGATGCCCATTTCGTATGATGGCTGGAAAGTCTGTCGCAAGTTTTAATCTTTTCTGATAGTGACACTATGACTCATAACTACAATGAACCCTGGAAGAACATCAAGCAATTATTCTAGAACAGATACTAGAAACTGCTGTGCTCTCTTGTGTGTTGTGTGAACATGTTTTATTACTTTTGCAGTGCCACATTCTGGCTAATTTAGTAGCCAGATATTTCTAATCATGATTCTAATCTCACTTTTAGTCAAAAAGGTTCATCTGTTGTCTAGCTACAGAAGTCCTGAATTAGCACTATTAGCCCCTATACCAGAGTCCCCCAATACGCGAGAGTTTTACAAATTCTGCCTAGCCCATGATTGTTCTGTACTGATTTGGAATATCCAATACTGCAGTACAGTCATTTTTGTCTTAAAAAAGCATGAAAAATAAGTACTCTGTAGACATGGTGGCACAGACTGTGACGTTATAGTAGTCTTTTTCTAGAGAATCAGTGATAAAAAGCAATTTCCTTGATCCTAAACTATTGCCACCTACTTCATCTTCCACTCATGTTATTTCCCAGGTCCAAAAATAACCCCTCTTTACAAATAACCCCCCTTATCTAGCAAAGGAAGTACTTTTTATTAATTATCTAAATCCATATGATCCAGAGCATCCTTATATTCTCAGGGCTTGGAGGGTCAGTCATCAATCCTCGTTTGCAGTTAACCTTCCTTAAGTAGCCTTCTCAGCTGAGGGAGGACACCGGTAGCAACTGCTCTTCCAACAACATGCAAATAATATGGCTGCTGTTGGGAGGAATTTTGTTAATGTAACTGGTCATTTTTTTTCCCTATCACCAGCATTTTTTTTGCCAAATTTTGCTTCCTATAATAAAAAGCCCTGTTAAAACTCAATAGAGCCATGGATTTTGTCCTGCCACAGCACAGGATGGCTTTTATGACACTGCAGCGTCACTTGTTGATAGCAGATTAATTTATTTCACACCAGAGAAACTGTTATCGGACTTGTATGACTTGTTTGTATTTCTGGCCAAACAAGGATATATAATTCTATAAAATCTGGGTAGGGAGCCAATGTTTGCTACTGATGTCCCAATACTCATTATCTTTAATTGCTAGAATGATTGATGTGCTTGACGACACAGATGGAATAGTTAGGGTGTCAGCCAAGGTTCCCATGCTCCACAGGGTTATGGCAGAACTTGTGGTCTGCCTGTTTCTTTTTTTTCCTACCTTTTCACCCTCTGACCTGTATGGGAATGCATGAAGGAAGGAGAGTCTAATGGCATGTCTGCATAAATGAT
>JAWLRI010000307.1:2399257-2460413 GCA_034781795.1 Crypturellus tataupa | reverse complement strand
TCCTACCTTTTCACCCTCTGACCTGTATGGGAATGCATGAAGGAAGGAGAGTCTAATGGCATGTCTGCATAAATGATTAATCTGCATAAATGATGCAGAAGTACCGCTCCAACATAAATGCATTGATACATTGCTTTGATAATCGGTGAGTTGGGACCTGACTTGTAATAGCAGTTTGTGTCACACCTATGATATAATTCCAGTGCATCCCTAAGGTTTACATAAGGGCTATACAGCCCTGCGTGCAAAAATGGTAAGAGACCATCCCATTCCTCAGTGCATATTCTAGCTCAAGTAGAAATCACCTGCAGTTCAGCTGCTGAAGCCAGTTCGCTAGGCTTCAGTGAAGATGTTCTTTCAGTCATGGGGCTTAACGGTCGGGACTTGCTATTTTATTTCAGAGGTGTCAATTTAATGATGCCTTATTCTCATACACTAATAAATATCACCCATTCTGTGTGTATTTCCAACTTGCCTTCACGTGAAGGGCACAATGTGCTATTGGGAGCGACTGATGGCTGTGTTTTAGCTGAATAGTGTTCCAGATGGTAGGTAAACACAAATTATAGAGACAGGTGGGAATATGGTTGAATCTATGTATATAGATAGATATTCACAGCAAGGAAATGTAAAGGAAGACCTGGAGCGTACCATGAGTTCTGAGGGCTGCTACATGGAAGTAGAGCGGAATGAAGGCAGTCTTTTGAAGGACATGCTAACAGAATAGCTGGAAGTCACAAGGACTTAAAAGAGGTGCAGAAAGGACTCGAGATGTAGTGTGTGTGTCTAACATGACAAGTCACAGAGAATGACAGCAGAAGTCTGGTTCTGAGTACGAGCCTGGAAAAAAGTAATCAATCAGAGATGATCGGTCAGAGAGCTGTTCCAGGGAAGCAGGCTGCCTGGAGAGTGAGGGAGCAGCTCTAAACAGTGCAAACAGTATGGCTGTAGATATAAAAGGGAAAGAGAAATTGGGGGATGAAGGACCTATTGTTTTTAAATATTTTCTCTGTAGAAGATATGGGCAGGATCTCATGCAGAGATAAGTAGAGGCAAGAAGGCAGCAGCTGTACTGGCTGCTTGTGGGGCTTCAGTTAAATAGAAGAGTGTTGTTTATCACCATTTTTGGGAAAGAAACTATTGTAATGGAAGCAAACTCTGCAGGATTTCCACCACACATGCTTCTCAGCGACAGGTGAGAAAGAGGGACAGATAAAAACCTGGGAATGGGTTTGAAAGGTCTAAAAGCAGATGATAAGTCATCAAAGCTAATGGAGCTGAAAGCATGAAAGGGCCAAGTGGCTGTGAGAGAGAATGAGCTGATTCTGAATGAGAGCAGACGATGGCTTAAGAGGAAGTGGCTATTAAAAAGGAAAAATCAAAGAAAGCATTGCTTGATAAAAGCAGTCGGGGGAAGGCAGTAATGGTAAAATGAGAAGTATGAGCCAACTCTGAAATTTGAACAGAGGTATGAGAGCAAAGAAATGTGCACTTAGGGGGTTGGATGTATTATTATAGGAATTGAAATTGCTAAGGAAGAGTGGGGATGACTGTAGAAGGACAGCAAGAATATCAATACTTCAAATTTAAAAAAGGTTAATGGGGAGGACAAGATGTAACTGCAGAATGAAGGGGAAGAGAAGTAGCAGATAGATGCAGTCTGCTCAAAAGAGAAAGACCACAAGAAGTTGGAGAGTAAAAGAAGAGAGGATTGATGAAATGCAGTTGAGTTGAAATAGACAATATGAAATAAAGCAAAAAAATGCAAGTTTAAAGCAGTGGTGAAGTGGTAGGATGATACGCTGGTACAAGTTGTCTCCCGGGAGTTTTCCTTGTCAGGTCACAAAACCGCCGCATACAGATACTCAAGACAGGCCGTTGTTTCTGTGAAGACAGGCGACGTGCTGCAGTGTTCTTATGTGACAAATTCACTTTCATAGATCAATATGATGAAAAGTTTCCTTATTGACATATTGTAATATGTCAAAAAGGGAAAAAAAGAAAAAGGTCTTGTGACACGTCAGTCACCAGCTGGCATTCTGAAGAGAAGAACAGAAACAAAATCCATTGTCTGGTGCACGTGCAAGGATGATTTCACAGAAGTACTGTCAGAACAAGTAATGGTCTGTGTGCATACATTGTGCAGTAGCTTGGGATCTAGGAGCTCTAAGGATGAATGGGGAGAACTTCTGGGACCCTATAACAATATTCACATTCATCCAAGTTGTATATAGATTGGAGATTACATCGAAGGTATATGCATGGCTTTAGAGGCCATCATATACCAAATACTGCAACCGAATTTGGTCAGAAAACCAATATACCTAAGTGCCAACCTTTTAAATACATAAAGGGAGGCTACCTGTCTTGTAGCAGTCTTGGTTTAAGGAAAGAACGAGTAACATATTAGCTACACTCTTCCTTCTAGAAGAGGCTTTGAAGATTTCCTAGATTTGCTTTTGTACTTTCAGAAATATATTTTTTTCATTTTCTGTTTGCTTGGTTGTATGATTTATGATGGGCTTTTCCTGGGATATTTAACATGTTTTGTCTAATCTTTATCTTACCCCCTGTAAAAAAGGCTTATGCACCAAAGAACGCATGCCCAATGTGCTTAAAAGCAACATGTGCAGCCACTGATTCCAATGCAAGCCCATATCAATATGGAAACATAGAGTGCTAGCTTGTAATTCAGGCAGTACCAAAGCTTCTGCAGGTTCCAGAATTTGAGTTTTGCGATTCTGATTAGTTGCCATCACTGCATGAGTTTTGCTTGTGTGACACAGCTAAGATACTTCTGGAAAATAAGACAAAAATTCTCAGTAAACTTTGGACAAAAAGTAAAAAGAATTATAGGCTTTTTTTTTTTAAATTGTTTACTGAAACAAACAAAACCCAGCGTGGGTAGACTGTACCACAGACAAAACTCAAACATGTTTAAAAATGAAACCCATTTATAGTGTCAGTACTCTTTTTTTTTTTCCTCCCCTTGCGTTTTTGCTATGTCATTACAGCCCCTGTTGAAGAGAGGCCATTAATCCTACTTACAGTGAGTGATGGTCATTTCAGCAGTAAGAGTGAGGTCAGTGATTTATGGAGGTTATAGCTGCATTTGGGAACACGAGATGAAACGAGAGAGCTGACTGAGCTTTTTGCATAATGTGAGCACATCAGTCTTTCTTTGAACTAGGATTTTTGAAATGTTGGTGCTAACAGTGGCCATTAGTTCCAGCCGAGGAGGAGGACTGAAGCTGAAGAGGAGACACGAGAAAGGGTGGGGGGAATAAATGTCATAAAACAGAATAATTTAGAGAATAAACAAGGGCTAACATTACTTCAAAGATGATATATAATTTTTATCTAACAAATGCAGGAACTTGTGGGAAAAAGAAATATATGATTAAACAGCAATATGACTTCATTGTTTATTTCAATCTGAATCTCAGAGCTCTAACAGAACTGAAGGATGCCTAAGTAATAATGGTCTTATTAACTGTATGACCATATATTTAATGGGAAGACTGGCATTTTGTATTGCCCTGACAGAAACCAGCCCAAGTACAGACAGCATCTTTTCTTATATAGCCTTGCACTGACGTTAAAAGACACAGTTAACCATCATTTGCAGTACGAGCCTGTTTTCATGTTCGTATTATAGATTTAACAATTCATTTCCTCTTTCTCAAAAAAAGTTCCACCAAAATGCTATGATAATATATTTATTTTGGTATTTAACATGGTCACAATTGCTGTGATTTCTTGTTGCACTGTTATGTCACTCTGGCCTGATATGCTAAGCTCTGTCTAGTCATCAGGATCCCACTTTTTCAGTGATGCAGAACAGCCGGTTCTCCCAGTGCTCAGGTTATGACTCCAGTTGTAACAGGCAAGGTTGTCTCCTGTGTTGGTGTCTGTGTTAGTAACGGTGCTTTCAAACAGCACACCTTATGATAGTCTGTTTTGTCATCAAGAAGCTCCACAAAGATCAACAACAAATGAGAAGAGACTGAGACAAAAGAGAGTTGGTAGAAACAGGCAGGTGTTCTTTATTTCATGTGGCACAGCATTAGGCAGACAACCCAAGAAAACAGTTTCTAACAAACACCAAAGCTATCACTCCTAGGAACCATCCCCAAAACAAGCGTCTACCGCCAACAGTGGCACTGAGATGTCGTTGCCTGTCCACTCTATTCTTCTTTTATTTTGCATATGCTTAGGCCATTTCTTAGCTGTGAGCATCCCTTCCCAGGAGACTAACTCCTTAGGAGACAGTATCTTTAGACAGCATACATACTGTGCAGGATCACCAAAGTGCAACCTCCTCAAGCCATGCTAAAATATAATGCTAGCTCTGGAGAGAAGGCAATATGACAGCCTCACATCTCTCTGAGGTAATATAATGCTGTTTCTTAGCTGACAACATACGGGACACCTGAGGGAAGATCATTATGGCTTCAGAGTCTAGTTTTAAACTCCTGACGCAAGAACCTGGAACATGGTCTGCTGAGAAACAGGGTGAGCACCTCTTCCATTTATGACTGCCGGAGGGCCCGACTGCAGGAGAAAGCCGATTCTACCTTCACCGTGAAGGCACAGAATGTAATTCTGATCTTTTACAATTTGAAGGGGTAGGAAGAGGAGAGGTAAATCAAAGACTACAAAAGACCGTAGTCTTTGCATTATTTATTAGGCAGGAGGTAAGCAATGACTGTGGTATGGGAAAGTTATAAAGTTAGCATTCTGGAATGAAGGCATGAAGAATGGCTGGCTGAAGGAAGACTTCACAGTCTAAGGGCAAAGCTTTAAAGCCTTGGGATATTACTCTTCATTATTATTATCTACAGGTTATTTTGTCTATATATACTTTTTTTTTCTTTCTAAATTAAGAAAATAAACATTTATAACAAGTCACTGGTTCAAATCTTGCTCTCCACTGAAGCCAAATCCATTGACTTCAATGGGAGGGAATCCTATGTAAACAATGAAGGGCAAATTTGGCCCTTTATGTCCTGAAAAATTTGCTTGTATCCATTTCCTGCAATCCTGCAAGGCAATACAGGTCATAATAGTTATGAAATTCTCTTGAATTTTTGAATTCTCTTGAATTACGAGGGAAGCATCAACAAAATGCAGTATGGGAGAAAAAAAAAAAAGGAACAGAAACGTAAAAACTACTTTGAAGAGAGAATTTTCTCTATGTTTCAGAGCAAAATCACAAAAGGAGAATGGATCAGGATCAAATGTCACTGGCCCCTTTACTTTCTAGGCAACCACAAAACCGTTCATGTAGCCTCAGTGAAACACAGTAGACAACTACAGAAAACAGAAGTAACCAAATAATCCTTCTCCTTTGCGAACACTGGTGAACATCCCTTTGGGTCCTCAGCTAACTCCAGCCGTCTGCACAGTGCAGTGTCAGCCACTGAAGACAAAACGTGTCTACGGTGCAGATGAATAAAACCTGTGGCATCTTACAAATGCAGCTAAATGTTTCGAATGTAAAAACACTATGTTCTTTTAGACACAGAACAATACAATTTTGGATGCATTTACCACTTTTATTTCACTATGCAGAAACATACATTCACCATGTGTTGTGATGCAGCTGACAGTGTAATGGACTCTATTCCTTCAGTGGGTATTATAGCTGAACACTAATGAGTTTTCAGTGGATGTTCTGTACAGGTTAAGGCTTGATTCTCAACTAGATAGTAAATGCTGACCAGATTTTCTCCAACATTTTTTTTTTTCCTCTGAGAACAAAAGGGAAATCAATAGAAAACCATCATGGTTATTTCTGATTAATAATTTTCTAATGCTGCAAACTAAGTAAAATACAGATTTTCTCCAAAATAACTACATATAATTTACAAGGTTAGGATCTGTGAAGGGTGACTGGAAGCTGACTCTCAACAATGCTGACAAAAATTGTTAAAGTTAATATACTAAAATCATTACTACCTCATAAGGTATTCAGTCAGGTATACAAAGCACACTTTGTAAGCCTTTAAATATTTTGATAGGAGTAAAGATTCATCATTGTTTATCGGGCAGTAATAAAACCAGATGAAACAAATATAGGATTCAAGTTGTTTACTGAATAAACTGTGTTATTGGCACATCTAATGTGTGGTAAAACATTATACACAGTACCTATACAGCTTCTAGCATTTTGGGGTAATCTTCATTTACAGTATCTGTAAACATAAGGCTTGCCACCTAACAAATTTTAATTTGTTTAGACTTTCATAAACTGTGAAAGGCATGAATTGTTTATGTGTTATATGAAATCACTGTTTATATTGTTTATGAACGTGCAGGTATAGCTGAAAACTTAGACATTTTAAGAAAATTAAAAATGCTGCTTTTTTGTAATTTTATTGTTGCTTCATGCAATATTGTTTAACTGATGCTGATTCAGATTGCTCTCTATGGGAAGATATCTCTGCCAGTTTCTTTATTAACGGTCAAAATCAATTCTTCTGTACTGAAATTTTCCACAGACAGATACAAGTCAGTCAGGTTGGAACTGAGACTCCATATAGGCTCTCGTATTCCTACTGGTGTGCATGTCTGGATTCATAGGCAATCTTAATTATTCCTGCAGGAAAGAGAATTGAGTTAATCATTTGACACAACTACTTCCTGGCAAAAGAGATCAAATAGTCCGTGCAACAAAAAGTATTTAGTAACTGCTTTATTCCAGTATAAGTAACTGTTGGCTTAAGCCCAAAGTCCACTGAAGCCAATGGGAAGAATTAGCGGCATCAATGGTCTTTAAACCAAGCCACATTACATTGTCTCTGAAATAATTAGCAGAATACCAGAAGAATCATAGCTACTCACTCCTCAGTGATTGGTTCCATCTTCCAAAATAAATAAGAGATACTGAAATTCAGTTTTCTTTAGGTCTCTATATCCAAAAGCAGGAGAGTAAAATAGTTTCAAAAGGTGCGGTGCATCATACTCTCTTACTTATACCAAATGCTAGGGAATACATATTTTTTTTTAAGAATAAAATGCTGCTATAGATTTAAACAAATTAGACAAGCAGCTTTTTTTCTTCCTTCTGCATACAGCATTCAAAGCAATCTGTGCAACGGTGCTGGCATTAACAGCTTTTGCATAGCAGGTTAGTATGCATGACATGTTTCTGCACATGGAATATCATAATATTAAGATGTCTGTTTAGCCAACCACAGTTGGGAAGCATGCCTTTATTGGGAAAAAAACTCGACACAAGAAAGCTCGACACAAGCTGCATTATCATCTCATCCTGATAAACAATGCTGCTTTACAACATAAAATGTCCTTTAAAAGACAAGAAAGCCAAGACGCCCAAATACTAACACATCAATTCACTTGCTTTAAAACAGAAGTCAAAAGCAAATTGGACCATATCTCTGCAAGTTGGGAATTAAAGCTTAGCTTGTAACATATCTGCACTGAACATTTAAAAAGCAACTACGGGTATTTTCTTTGGCATTTTAAAACAAAATGCACATCTTTAAGAACAAAGTACTTTTGTTCTTAAATGACATATAAGCAGACGAGATTTTTTTGACTTTGGGACTAGAAATTAGACGGTAACGGAGCATGGACAATGAGGAATTTCTAAAGAGCCAACAAAAGCAGATGAGTAGTTTCCGTTTCTCCAACTGGCATCATTAAATAATAGGATTCATACCCAACACAAACGTAAGTTGGAAATGCCAGTGAGAGAAAGTAAAGAGTCAGAGGTGAATTATGGTAGGAAAATGACCTTTGCAACATGCCAGCTCAGTAATGCCTAAGAAAATCATCTAGTCCTCTTACCTGTGGTCAATCCTCCCCATCTTCTGGTGTGATTTCTGTTTCTTTATGTACCACTACTTTGGTCACTGACATGTCAGGGTGCTGCTCTTTGGCTTCTTTAATTGCCTGAGCCAGCGCCTATCCCAAGGAAACCACAAAAGGGCAAAAACAAAAAGGAGGTGGAACATGCATGATCAGTAGCAAGGTGGAAAGATTCATGAGATATTACACAATTTACAAATGAGAAAAATGATTAAAATATAAAATATACCATCACTGATTTAAATACCAATCCAATTTAACTAAAGGCATGCCAGTATGAAGAATATTGCTTAAGGCAACGTTTTGAAATGTTCTCTTTGGCAAAGTCTTCAGGGTAGCCTTTAGCAGCTTGCAGATTTTACCTGATCATGATCAATATCTGCATCTCCTGTGATGACTATCCGTTTTTCAATTCTTGTCTCTGAGATGCCTCCTTTCACAGTCTAAATGGGAAGGACAAATACATGTCAATAACTTACTTCAAAATGTGCCACTACCCAAGCAGAGAGGAACCCAAGCAGCTCAGGAACCCAAACCTAAGGGAGAAGACAATCTCCACTGCTGCCACCTCAAATGGAGCGCACAGGAGCAGCAACCACAAACACCCATCAGAAGCAGCTCTGAAGGTGGCTTGTTGTGAATGGGAATTGGACTAGAGGATCTGTAGAGGTTCTTTCTGACCTAGATTATTTTATGATTCTCATAAACCTGCACATGTATCAGAAGAGATGCTTGTACATGATGGGTTAAAACTGACAGCATTAATGGTAAAATTCATCCTATAAAGAAAAGAATGGACAAACATCCACACAGATGATTTGTAGTAAGACCCTATTAAGTCCTACCACAGGCTTCAGAAGGATATACAGTGCTGTGTGGGCTTTATACAGAACATCTATCAAGGGTAAATTTCATTCCAGACAGATTCTCCTCAGTGAATACTAGCAGGAGAGCTGTCACTATACTAACAGGACTTGTGCTTAAGAAGGAAGGGGAAAACTGTTATTTAGATGCTATCCTGGAATCTGAAAGAGCCAAAGCCACTTGTCTCCTCTGCCATAAGTTTTTCACCTGACTGTGGGCAAGTTGCTTAGGGTAGAGCAACACAGCATTGCAACAGCAGTATATGAGCTAACTGAACATCCTGTTATGACTATGTCACATCCATTTAGTTTATAATTTCATCCTTCTGCAGAGGTAATATCTGAGCAGCCAAGAGCAGTGTAGTACAGTCAACACAGCTTCACACTCAGGCATATCACTCCTTCCTAGGTGCCACCTGATGGCAATGTCTGTGCACACCAATATTTTGTGCCTGTGTAGATCCTAAGGATTTATGGCTTTCAGCACTGCTGTCAAGTCCTTGCATACTATGTTAATGAAGACAGTTTACCCAAAGACAGATGAGCAAAGACAGGCACCCAAAATAGACTGGATGTTGTCCAGAGAATATAAAGCATTCTCATGTTTTAAAATAAATAATAAGATTAAAGTTCTGAAAGCACACATCCTTGTTAAAAAATGGTGCCTATTTTCTGCGGACTCACTTTGGTGATATGTGTAGTGGTTGTAGTGCTGGTAGTTTCAGATGTGATAGTTTGTGCACTCATCAATACACCTGGTTCTGAGTCAGCACCACAGTCCACCTAGAGAACCAAAACAGAAGAACATTAATCATCAACAAGCTCCTGAGTATTTGGAGACAATAACTGGATTGGCTGAACTCTATTTGTAAATTTTTTCATAAAGGGAATGCATAATGATAAGAAAATAATTGCTTTTAGAGTGATCATGTGTCATAGTAAGACTCCATTCTTTGTTTTTGAAGAATAGATGGGAAGTTTAGACTTTTGAAATATGTATTTATACCAATGTTCTCAAAAGGTCCTACACGAGGATGTTGCCTTCAGACAAGCTATACTTATGTACATCTCCTCTTCATGCTTATATTTAATACTTGAACCTCTTAGAACAGTTTACACTAAAGTATACACCTAAGCATCAGCTAAGAAACATGGGTTTCTTAATGCCATGTTAAATTAGATCTTGAGCTTTACAGAATTTCTTACCTGTGATGACTCATACGTAATGGTTTTTGTTTCTGTATGGACTACTGGCACTTCCTTGGTCGAAATTTCAAGGTTTTCCCCCCCACTAGAAACACTGCTAAAACTGATAGTCTCAGTCTTCACAACTGGTGACTGTGTGAATGGAAAAAACAAACAAACAGACAAACAAAAACAATCATTTAACAAGGCTTTTCAATTTCTTAGACATTTTTTTTTCAAGTAGAAAGAGTACAAATAAAAAGTTCACTTCATTTTAGGAAAAAAACCCTCTTCATTGAAACGGCACATACATGTGTATATACACTGCTGGCAGTGTTTTTAAACTATCTTGTATTCCACAAAAACAAACTTTGGAAAATTTCTCAACATTACATATTTTTTTAAAATGAGAAGAGAAGGAATTCCTCTCTTGGCTTACTCTCTCTTGCCTTCAGTGCTCGAAAAAAGGAACAAGGACAATCTCAATCTTTTAACCTCAGTGCAAAGTAATTCTTGAAGTTCTGCTAGTGGGCTAAAAGAAGAATCCCGGATTGTTTAAAACAGTAAAAATATTTCCAATTGTACCAGGTTTGGAAGAAAATGACATTTTCTGAACTTGACGGCCACAAAATTTTGCAAATCTTGACGAACTTTTGGAACGAAAATGACGGATGAATTCATGTTCTCTGTCACATAAAATGTCTCCATAGAAAGCTCTTTTAAAGCAAAATGTATATGGTGTATTTCCAATAATGGAAACCGGCAGAAACTCTTGAAGGTGCCATGCAAGGAGGAAGAAGAGGAGAAACTGCCTCCCCTCCTGTAAAGACACATTCATGCAACTTTTGCACACTTTATTTGACTTTCCATGAGAGCGGCAAGTTTAGTCCACTATTGCTTGCGTCTATAGTACGGTGCAGAAATAACTGATATATTAGCAAATTACCTCAAAATGGGATTTTTTTTCCACAGCCTCTGAAACGTGGACTGTTGTACGATGCTCCTCGCCCTGCTCGCGAGAAGCTGCAGCAGCGACACCCTCCTGCTTGGCGAGGGCCTTCTCGGCCTCCTCCCTTTTCTCCTCCTTAGCCCGATCAGGAACAGCAGAGCCCTCCTTCCCCTTCCCAACGGCAGCCGGAGCATCTGGCACCGACCCGGCCACTTTGGCGGGATCCCCGCTCAGCCCGTGTCTCTCCTCCACCACGACAGTCTCCTGAACCACCTTCTTCACCGTCTCCTGCTGTGGCTGAGCTGCTGGTTTCATGTCACCGGAGCTGATCTCCTGAGATGTCTTGGTCTCCGTTCTCTGGAGAGAGAGAGAGAGAGAGGAAAAAAAAAATCTCAATCTCAGGAGTACACATCCCTGCTGACCCCAGTTCCTCATCTTAACAAACTGCAAATGAAATTAAAAACAGGGTGTTAAACTTTGCCGATTTATTTCTCTCATGCTGTATGGATTTCCACTGGAAGGACATTATCGGAATAGTAGAAAGGAAAAATAAAGCAAGCATTTTACAATTTTTAGACATAAAGAGAAATGCCACACTGGTTTTCTCATTGGTATTACTGTGCTAGTTTTCTGCAGGCAAAATACAACACCCTGTATAATGACCAAAATAAAATGGAATGAAATAAAACTTGCTTTTTTAACTCTTAGCGCAGGATCTATTGCAACAAAAGAAAAGGCACACAAAGTATATATGTGTCATGCTAAGTTATACAGGTCCACAGTTATGCATAAAGACAGGAAACAAAAGAAAAATAAAAGTCATCAGTGTGCACTGATAACATGCGTGGATGGAAGCAAACAGACACCTGAGCCCAGCTATGTGAAGAAGAAGTAACCCCTCCTATGAACTCAGTTGGTTTTCTGGCGGACTCTATTAAACTGAAGATATCTGACCCATCCAAGGTTTTCTCACCGCTGGACTGCTTAGTCTAAATAGACAAAGAAATGTAGAGTCATACAGAGAGCAAAGGCAGAGCTGCAAGCACAGTTATATTAATCGACAAAATTGGAGGCAGGGACAGAGGAAAAGGAGAGAAGGTTGCAGAGGCACAGAGAAGTTGAAAACAGGAAAAGAATGGGAAAATAAATTAGAAAAAATTCGTAACAGCTACAATAAGCAGTAATTACATAGCATAGTTGTTAGCACTGGCATTTTGCTGCTCCAAGCAAACCTTTTTTTTCCCCTGTTATTAATAAGCCATAGCGCAATACTACATTTCAGTAACATGAGTCTTTAAATAAATCAGAAAGGCCGAAAGCCTTATGTCTGCTTTAGACTGTGGTACGGATTTAAATTATGAAGAACAAAAATAAGCTGGGTTGGCCGCTGTCAAGATAAAGCCAGGCAGCAAGAGAACTGAAAGGCAGGGTGGCGTGAGGGTATTGCCTAAAAGAAGTCATGCTTTAATCTTTAAGCCGTGGCACGAAGTCAAAGCCACTCGTTACCACTACTTTTGATGCAGTCGATTCAGTAATATAGTGAGCAGTAGCAATAGTATATGGCCGTTCTCTGGAATATCTCCACTCGGACAGGCTCTTATCTCTCCGGACAACTGCCCCTGGTCCTTCTACTTTGCCAAACTGCAGACTTCCCAGTGTAGCGTGGAGCTGCAGATCCTGCTCCATCTTCAGCGCCTTTTTCAAACTCTCGTCTTCGGGACTTTGCAGCTGCGATACTGCTTCCTTTATAGGCGTTAAGGAGTCGGACAGCTTCCTTTTGGTGATGTGCACGTCCGCTCCCCTCTTGGCTTTCTCATCAGTGATCGGTTCGAGGATCTCGTACTCGGCCACTATGGGAATGACTTTCACAGATTCTTGCGCTCCCCCTTCCATTTTCTCCAGAGCTTCTGGTGAAGGCTGTACTGGTTTTTCTCCCTCTTTAACTTTACTTGTCATGGTTACAATTTTCCCGGAAACGGTATCATAGGATTTTCCTAGGGTGTACATTTTCTGCTTATTCTCCTCTTTGGATTGAGTATCACTCTCCAAGTCCTCAAAGCTTTGCATCAGAAGGGCACTGGATTGCAATATCTCAGGCAGAAGGCCAGCTTTACTGCTCACAGTCACTACTTTGTATGCCACCTTTTTTTGCGATTCACCATCAACTACCTCAGAGGGTACTTTGTCTATAACAACCCAATCCTCAGTGCCCTATATTTGAGATATAAAAGCTAAATTAGAATGGCTGAAGATTTAGCTACATTTCAGGAACACTAAAACATGAAGTCTTTCAAGAAATCAATGCTGCCTCCTTTGAAAGCATGTAGTAACTTTTACCACTCTACCTCCTAGAGCAGCCATCAAGCAAACAGCCTCACCTCAGGCAAAGTCTTATTCCTCTGTAGATCCCCTCCCCTTAGAGGCCCATATAATGGGGACACAAAACCAAAAAATAACCTTTTGTCATACTATTTCTGTAGCAATTTGTAGCACAGTATCACTTTTAATGTATATTTAAATAATTGTTGGAATCGTCCTGAGGTTTAAAATCCTCTATTGTAACAGGGTTGATAATTGAAAATGAATCCAAGATAGGCCAAAAATAGGCCAAATAAGCCCATTCAATTGTTTCTCAGATGCCACAAATATGCCCTTATTTTTAGGTTTTAGAACAGTAGGCATTTGCATGTAGCAGTAGTCTGTGCTGAATTTCCTTGCAACTCCCTTCAGCATTATTTAGTAGTACAACACAGTAAATGCAGACTGTCTGCAGTCAGACACTGTCTGATAATGTGATGTCTTTATTTCTCCATATGCAAATATGCTATGTGATTTGCTTTGAATATGCAATCAGCATCCAGTGTATTTGACCATGAGACCATAACTTCTGTATTTTACTAAGCAAATGTGGTAGTATAAAATCAAATGAATTAAAAACAACCTCTACAGATGATGGTATAGTTTTCTGGATAATGATTTGATGAGAAGAAACCAAAGTGCCAGCAGATTCTCCTTCCTGCAGCTTCTCCTCTATCGCACTTGGCTAATAGAAAGACCAATAAGAATACAAAGTTCACCATCACTCAGTAAAATCTGAAATCACTCGACAGTGTAAGGGAAATTCATTATAATGACAGGAGTGCCCCATTCATCCTAACATTCTCGGTGAGACTTGTGATGGAAATGCATGCACAACTGCAAGCAGCACCCCCAAACAGTACTGTGCAAGTGGATTTGTAACTTGTAGAGAAATCAATCAATATTAGGTAGCCAAAAGCTGTGGTGGGTACTCGATCCTCAGAATTCTGCCCCCAGATTATACCGCCTTTGGAAGTTACAAAATAAAATAAACGTGTCTTGGAAAGGAAAAAAGCCAAAAAAAAAAAAAAAAAAAATCCTTGGTAGCTTATCTGACTGTGTTTCAAGAAAATATCATTTGTTTTTACCTGCAATTCAAGGAATGTAGTACCTCCCTTCTGCAAAACTATGAGTTTTTCTGATTTTTCTCTTTCTTCTTTGGTCTAATGAATGAGAAAGTATCAGGGGAATAAATGGTTTTAGTACATGAAGGGCATATAGTACACTATACAAAAACCTCATCAATATATCTCTAATAGCACGGTCAATTAGGAAACAGAATCAAACAGAATAATTTGTCAGCAAAGAGGTTTCCAAGAAAATCAGTGTGTCTGTTCACACCATTCATATGAATGCAAAGCAATTGTGAGCATAAAATTTGTGTAGTAGGAAAATTAGTAAACTTAATAATATTTGGGTGTGAATGCAACATGCTGATTTCATCTCAGATTATTCATTTCACTATCTCCAGTACCAACTTTTATGTCTTCTATCAAAAGTCTAAAGCAGCTCTCACAGCCTTATCTAGGATTTAGCTTTCTGAAGCTTTGCAGCCTTCTGTGTTGAAGCAAACAGAAGACCTACTCCGAAAAAACTTCAGGTCTCCCTTTCTCCTTACGGGTACAAGGTTTATCGTTGGAAACCTAGGTCTCAGAGTCTTTTTCACATGCAGCAAGCTAAATATTGCCATATTATCCTCCCTAACAAGACACGGAAATCCTACTCATCTTTATGCCATTTGTGCCTCAATAATGTTATAGGAAAAGTGAAAATATCTCTGTGATTTGGCCAAGGGGGAAAGTTAAAATGTTGGTAGTGGGGATTTAGGACAGTCCCCTCAGATTCGTCTTTTGAGACTGATACTGTAGGTATTTGTCAATAGATATTCTTCGCTACTCTCCCAGCTTCTGAGTTGACAGTGGCTATTGCTATGTAAGGACTACAGTTAGCACAATGAAGTGCCCTAAATACCCCATTTAAATAGGACAGTATTTAAAACACATATATTCAAGGAAAAATGTACACATTTGAAGAGTATACAGAACATCTAAAATCTAGATAGAGAAATCCTGAAACGACCTCACCTAACTGACTGCTGTGAGATAAGCATATATATATATTTATGCTCATTTTATATATATATATAAAGTGGTTGGTTTAACCAATCCAGATCGGAGTAAACAATATCAATGATTTTGTTAATATGATGACTTTTATGTTCTGCACCTACCTGGCCAGCTTTTTAAGAAATTGTCAGATATTTAAAACTATATTTTGCATAACTAAATAAAAACAAATTATTTCTCCAGGGTCAAGGAGGTCTAGGTCAAGGTGACTAAACACAAACACAAACGAGTGTCAAATGCTGAAAGCACATGGTTTGAAATAGAATATTTTTCTTCTCTGGTCTTGTTTCATTGTATTGAAGTTCTATGTGTAGCAGCACTGAATCCTTTTTCTAAAGGGAGAATTCTAAATTAAGTTTGTATTTTTTAGTCAATTAAGCTATTGCATAATCTAGTTCTCAGTGCTGCCTATCCTGCCTGCTTCTGAATTTCTCAGCAGATGTTGATTTTGACCTATGCACAGCTTAAGCTTTTCCTGACAAACCTTCATCTCACTCAAACAGCAACCATCCTGCTCTGCAGAGACAAAAAGGATGCTTGGATGTTACCTACAGTGAAGGTCCCTTAAATCCAGAGCTAGGCTCATTAACTTCAGTTAGGCAATGATAGTTCATATCTACTCACATTTTTCATGGAAACACCTTTATTTGGGTGAGATTTTGTGGGACAGTTCAATTTTACTGGGACTCATATAAGACTGAGTAACTGGACATTGATTAGCACCCCTGTTCCTTTCTTCCAAAAAGATAAGATACCAGGTAAGGGTATCTCTAGTACCTAGCATTCCTCCAGGCTAGAGCCTACATAATTCTATGCAATGCTTTGACACTGATGTGCATTTTAATAAAAAGTTTGTTATTACATTTGTACAGTAATGAAGAAAGGAAATGAACTCATGAGACTTATCAGGCTGCTTCACTAGCACACCTCTGTTTCAATGTCAGCTAGTGAGTCCTTTTCAACAGTTCTTTCCATCTTTAATTAATCTTTAATTTAATCCATCCTGTTTGTTATGCTTAGAATTTTACTTTTGAGAAAGAAGATTCCTATTTTCAACCAAATTAACATGGTTGTAGGATTCATTGTGATTTGTGAACAGGATACCAGGAGCAACACTAGGACTCCTTAGTCCTCTCTCTAAAAAGAAAGCTTGGGGCACTGAGCTTGCTTTTTAGCTATTTTAATGCAACTTGATGGCCATTCTAATGAATGTCAGATGCCATTATCTGCCTGCCACCAGGGATTCTCCTTCCCCAGAGAGCTAAGGGCCTTCAAAGCCTGGCTGGAAAAGATGACCTCTCATCCGAATTTTCATCCAATAGTCGCTGTATTCTTCACAATATTACATTATCACAAGAACGACAGAACTAACTTTTTTGACTATTTCTTGGTCTGTAATGCTAAAACCAAGTGGCAACCATAAACATGGTTCCTGTGAGGAAGAAACATGACATCCACATCAGAATGCAACAATTCAACTTCATGCAGAGCACATGCAGATTTAAACCTACTCAATTTTAACCAAGAGATGCTCCACTTTTTCCAAACATCTATTTATAGTAAGACAACATTAATTTTCCAATCCTAGCTCTGTATCTCATTACTTTCCCACAAACTAAGAAAAAGCATTTTGATTGAGAGGTTTTCATTTGCAAGTACACAGGGAGAAAGACTTTTCCATGCATACACCTTGCATAAAAATGCACACACTTGATACTGACCAGAGCTGGATCTTCAATGAAAAGTTATCTAGTAGACTAGAGCAACTGTTATTCCCCTACATAGTTGTCCAAGTAACCCTAATTATCATCATAATTTCTTCACCATCTTCAAAACCCTGCACGGCTCTACCCTTTGCTCTGTGTTTTCCTGCCAAGCTCGGCACTGTACCCCACCTGCCCTGCTGTGCCACTGCTCCCAACCACAGTCACCGTCATTTAGATTTTCCCTCAATCACTTTCACGTTCTCTTTCACGGGTGGCTGCATTTCCCCGAGCTCACTGAAGCCCAGTGAGACCCCTGCATCCTTCAGAGACCCAGTTCTGCCACGCCGCTGCCCGTGAAGCCTGCACTACCACTAAAATGACTGCTCTTCCCTGAGCACGTGGGCTGCAAACTGCCGGCAAAAGCCTGAGTCCCGAGAAATGGGAATACCTGCTCACTCTGATGGGAGTATAGGAAATTACTGTAAGTCAAAATGAATACACAAATAAAAACTCTATGGATCGTACTGACCTCTTCAGGCACTAGCGGTTCGATCATAGGAGCATCCTCTTGCCTTGCTGCAAGCCGAACCGGGGATGTGGAAAGCCTCTTCTCCCACTCATTGGACACGGACGTTTCTGTGGAGGTTTCCAAGAAGGTTCGTTTCAGCTCGCTTATATTGGTCTGGTGTTTCATCAAATCTTCTTGGGTTTTGTCTAGGTCCTAGATAATTACAAAGGAAAAATACAGCAATTTGTTAAACATTTTAAGCCATCCAAATTTTAGAGGCAAAACACGTAAGATCGTTAGGAAGGAAGAAAATAACATCTTAAGGAACCAGGGAGCACAACACTAACACAACACTCTGTGAAAATGTGATATTTTGAAAGATAACAGCACAGCATATCTCATACAAGTGAGTATAAAAATACTCTTAAGAGTTTATCTGTATCGCTACAACTTACAGCAGATAAAGAGGCTTCAAACAAACACACATATGCGCGTGGATGCACACACACATACGTGCACGCATATAGCTATATGTGTTTAAAGAACTAGGTAGAGGAGTCACCATAGTCTCAGAAAAAAATATCTACTTAATTTATTAGCAGGTGGGAATACACAGTTCATGCATCATAGTGCAGATTCACAGGTTTACCACTAAAACTAACACACAGGTACGCACATGCACTGGTATATACCAATACCAACCTCTAACATAAGATTACTATGTTTGACATACACATTTTCACCCTGTATTCGTTTAATCAGACTATTCTGAAAGAAGTGAAAAAGAAAGGGAAAGGTAAGGGACACAATATTGAAAGGATAAAAAATGCTGTTTCTACACATTTCTTCACAGAGAAATGACAGTAACATGCTGAGAAATATGTACACCTCCAGCATAGCCTGTTTAGTAACATCTGGACTTTCTTTTCTGTACCTGTGCCTTTAGGTCTCCATCTTCCTCTTGATCCGACTGCCAGCATAAGAAAGATTCAGGAAAGAAAAACGCCTTACTCATTCATATTATGGAAGGCTTACAAAAATCGGTCAGTGAAACACACTATGTTAAGAACAAACTTTCTCTATATTTAGGGCACAAGGGAATGAGCTGACACATTAATTAGCTTTGCACAGTTATCCTAATTCAAAACTGTGAAGCCTCCTCTTTGCTGTTTTCAAATTTTGAACCAAGGAGTATTAAACATTTTTCTTCTAATATAAACCACTAGTACAATCAGCTTTCATAGATCCTTCACCTATTTGAGAAGCAGCAGTTGTACCCTTTTGCTCAAATTGCCACTGGAAAGAGCAAATTCATTAGACACCAATGAGCCCAAAGTTTTACCATATGGAATCTGCTGGGCCCACAGGCAGAGTCATGCATATATGCAGCAAGTGTAAACAATATGCAGCGCTTGCTACAGAACAACAAATATTTTATTTGCTTAAAATGATCTCTCCTTAACCTCTGTCCCTTTCTGTATTTATATAAATGAATTTCATATTTAGTCTGTCTTGCAGGATCTATGCAATCTAAGGCGGCCTTCTGGAACTGCATACAGCACGTTCGCTTGAGCTCAGATTTTCAACAGCAACAACAAAAAGCCCATTTTGCGGCAGTTTAATTTTCAGGTGGCAAGTGTGCCACACTTTCTGAAATGAGGTTCCCACAATATTCTCTTCTAAAATAAAGATGGCAGATATGCATTTTTGCCTAATAAACTGAACATTTTAAATGTCACAGTTTTAGGATAACACACGACTTATCCTATACCTCAAAGCCTGACGTAACAGAGTGCAAGAGGAATTTCAAACCATTTTGTACTCTAGACTAGTCTCAACTGACATGGTGCTGTTGCTCCCTTTGGCTTGTGTGCGTGCTCATGCAGCTATTTTATTGTTGATTTTTCATATAGTCTTAATTAATCAAATGTTCCATGGGCAGTGCTTTCATCTGCTGACTGTTTTACAACTTGGTTCAAGCCTATTCTGCTTAAAGCTTAGGATGAACAGTTCCAGCACATCGCACAGAGGATTCCTCTTTAACGATATTTTTAGCTATTTGCAGCTTTAATGAGATGATACTGAAAGACTATGGTAGCATTTGTAGTAAGACTGTGTCTTCTACCACATGTTGGACCAGATTTGGCTCATGTTTGCAGCTGCACCCATGTTATTTATGAAAACATTATATATTTATTTGCTTCATTCAAGTCGCACAGGGGTGGATTTGCTCATTTAGCCTACAGACCGCGTTGCAGTTTTGGTGCAAAGGGAACCATAGTTTTTTTATGCTCCTCCTCTGAAGACAGTACCCAGCTACTGTTGGACAACGCATGCATTTATGAAGGTGAAATTATGCTCAAAGCAAAACCACAGCTGTCTATACTCTGGAAATACTTCTTTTAGAGAAAATTTGTTTGGAGGCCAGAGCTCCCATCCTCCCCGCTACAAGCTTAGCAGATACCCAGGGAAGACGCAAGAAACACGGATCCAAAGTGAACGTCCAGAATGCGGCTCATCCCGGCGAGCGCCAACGCGCCCCCGCACATGCACGCGGAGCGGGATCCCGGCCCGCAAGCGGCGCGTGAGAAACATGCAGCTTTAGCACGAAGGCGGAGAGAGGGTCATGAAGAGGCGGAGCTGAGCGCGCGACCCGCCGCCAAGGCCGGGCGGGCGCCTGTACCAACCTCGGTGGCAGTGGTCTCACCGTCGGCGGCGGTATCCGTCTGCTCACTGTCAGTCTAGTTTGGTACCCACGCAAGCAGGTCCCGGCGGGCAGGCAGGAATAAAGAACAAACCCATCTCATCAGCGCGCGCGGGCCACAGCGGCGGCTGCTAAGGCTACGTCCCTGCGAGCTGCCTTAGCGCTGCTTTTCAAACCACGCATGAGTTAAAGCGGCAAAACAAAAACGCCGTATTAGTAAACAGAACAGACTCAGAGGAAGACTCCGGGCGTACTGTACACAGTACGTGGCTTTACTGCAACAGCTTTATAAGCCAAACAAAACATTACTGGGAAAGTGTTATTTGATCAGGAGTTTTTTTTTTTTTTTTCTTAAGAAAGACAGGTGGCTTCCAAAAAATGTAGGAAAAGCCTGCTTTTTTTTTTTTTCCTAATAAACTACTTTTTATTAATTTTTTTTGGTAAAGAATAGTATTTTTTTGTTGTTGTTGTTCTGGCCAATAGACATTAATGTGGTGTTTGATATTTATTTTTTCTGGAGGGGGGAAAAGATGATAATTAAAAAAAAAAGGCTACTTTAACAGACACCTGACTTTCAGCCCCTCATTTGTACAAAAGTTGTTTTTGTCTCCCCATTTGTACAGTATGAGACTGTCTGCATTACCAAGGAGTTCAAACAACCATACACCCAGCCACCTATGTTCTGTCTATAGAGAAATGGTGAGGCTCAGACCCCACTTGGTTCCAATGAGAGCAGCTGATATTGTTGCTGATATTTAAATATTGCAAAACTGTCATTGCAAGAATCAAAATACTTCTCATTCCAATTATAGATATGGATAAAAGCAGGAGCAAAATAAAGGAACTCCCTCCCCCTCACAACACTTACTAGGTACAAGTAATAGGAATGAAACAAAGCACAGCATTGCACAGGCTAATCTATCTCTACTTTGCTCTGGTAGATCCATCTACATCATTAGGAATATTTTTAATGCAGAACACAAGAGTTAAGACTGAAGAGAGTCAAATATAGGTTACTACAGGGCTAGAAGATGGCTCAAGTTGTTGTTTTTGATGTTATGCAAGTTTATTAAAATCTACTAAGCAAAAAAAACACTCTGTACTGCCCCAGATTGGCACGTACAGATTATTTTAACATCAGTGAAAGCTCTTTTTTGATAAGTGATTTCCTGCAGTCCTTAGATAATCTAGAGTAACACAGGTAGGCAATTTAAAGCTAGGACAATACATCTCATCCTCAAATCACATCACTACAAAGCAAGAGAAAACGGCAATATACTGCAAGGCATGGATGGAGTATCAGTCTTAACTTTGAATTTCCTATCATCTGTAATTTTCTGGCAATTGCAACGTTTCAAAAAAAGGTTTTCTGGTATCTTTTCATTGCTTTCTTCTCTATCATTCTTGCTTTAATAATACACATTACTTGTATGACAGACTGAAGAATAAGCAGGCATTTTGAACTATTGTGTAAGTGCATGAATGCAAGGTATACACAATTTTCCAAGCAATAACCACTGACTGGACAGACCACTTTTATTTTTGTATGAAGCTGTACTTCCAAAATAGCCTACATGGCAAGTCAGACTGCTTTCATTGCAGTGTCACAAAATCCCTCTCTGAAAATTGTTTACTAGCAAAGAACCTCACATCTTCACGGTATTGTAAACATAGTAATTTGTAAAGGTATGGCGATATTAGAAAAAAGCGGTATTTTCTCTGTCTTACCAAAGAAAAGAGGAATTAATGAATCTATGTGTTTAAAAGAATTAAAGGATAGTTAAGGCACTGTTAACATTTGAGTTTGGAGCAGACTACTCTTTTAAGAAGCTGAAGTTGGGAACACTAGTAAAAAGGCCATAGAAATGTTAGCTAGTAAAGTACAAACAGAGCAGCTAAGGAAATACGAAGGGTCACGTTCTGTTTCTGCGCAGCCTGCCTCCAGACGCCCTGTTTAAGGCAGAACGGATCTCAGCACAAGGTAGGGGACTGGTTGGGGACACCAGCTGCCGCTCTTACATGTGTCCTCTGCCATCACACTGTGTGCCCGCGTCTGGGGGCTGGAGGCACACTTGGAGGGGAAAGAAAGGAAAAAAGGAGATTCTGTTGCTTTCCCCATACCAGCAGTGAGCTCCTAAGTGAGGTATAAAACTCAGTGTAGTTTATCGTAATGATGTACGTGTCTGCCAGCAAGCTGGCCACCAGCCAGCGAGTACAAGCCAGTGCTACGGAGCTACTCGTCAAATAAAGATCTGCGGTTCCTGCAGAGCAGGCGGCGGAGCACTAGGAGGCTCAGCAAGGCGGGTGTCCTAAGAGTGGAGGGCGGGAAGGGTGGCTCGAGCGGGAGTCGAGCCGCAGCCGTGCGCTCACGGGCAGGCACGGGTCTCGCTGTCCTCTAACTTGAGATCCTAACTGCTGTGATTTGTTTTGCCAGCGTAATGCAGACATGCCCAAGTTCAAAACATATTAACTTTTCTTTTTCATGCAATATTTTGAACAAGAAATACCCCCCGGATTAGGCACAAGTCTGTGTTGTCTGCCAGGAGGCACTTGCCTTAGTAATCACCATTGTGAAAGCTACACTAAAAAAGCCTATTTTATGTATTTTCATGCTCAATACTTGTTAACTTTACTACAAAAAGCAGCGCTTTGCTTCTGAGAGGAGAACAGACAAATGCATTACATAAATACTGTCTCTCTATTGCCTCTGGAGCTGGCACTGCATTAATACTGTTATTGCGGTTAGATTAAGCCAAATGCAGGGCTAATGTAAATTGAGACGTAAATGCTATCTCGAAATGAGGACATGAAAAGGGACAGCAAAATTTCTGATGCCTTTTAGCAGAAATCATCTTAAATATTATTTATTTATTAAGCATTAAACATCCAAAAGCATCAGAAGGCAATGTTCTTACAAGATTAAACTGATGCAACTCCTGGCATTCCATAAAAAGGAAATGAAATCCAGCACCAAATCTCATAAAAACTTCAGGGGCAGATTTCACAGTTTAGATGCACAAGATATTTACTGAAGATAACTACTGGAACAGCATGGACAAATGGCCATATAGCTTATTACGAATGGTCATCAAGTCTGTAGTTAAGTAGTATGTATGCATTTGAAAATGAAGAAAAAAAAAGGAAAAAAAAGGATGGACTCATTTTCTTCTATCAACAAGATGCAATCAGACACGAGCAAAACAGAGATACCATTTACTTTGTTACTTAATGTCTTTTCTTCTTCTAGATATTTTATTATATCCATAGTTCTTATAAGCACTATGGACTCTTTGTGCCTCTGCAGTTGGTTTATCCATCCAGGTTAACGCTAGTGACTGGAGGCATTAGTTTTGGTAGCGCTAGGGTAACACTGCAAACGGCAGTGAGGCCACATGTGCTCCTGTAACAGCTGCAGAACAGCTGTCCCAATCTATACTCTCACTGCTACGGCAGATTTGAACATGGAAAACCAATTTAATCTGCAGAAGGGCTGGGATCAAGGCATAAAATCCAGATGCATGTTTGCTGATTTAGAAAGCCTTTTGTGGGACTCCTTACAAAATGCTGATCCTACCTGAATTCGAGACATCCAGAAGTTGGTAAAACTGTCCTTTATAATTGCCCAGATATATGTAAAAATATAATGCATATATATATACACACACGTATACATGGATATATAATTGTGAGTGAATTGCACTTAATTCCCTCTACTGAGAGCACTGCTCTAAGAAACCCTGGTTCAAGAAATTGAAATTTTCTACCCTGGTACAAAAAAACCCCACAGATTTTGGTGGGGTTAGATGCAACAGTTGCAAACTGCTGCGTGGCCATTCGCTTGGCGCAGATCACTCCGTACCAGCTGACACGGTTTGAAACCAAGCCACTCATACACAGTGTTGTGCCTAACCCTGGGCCCCGAGCTGCACTCCCAACACGAGAGGAAAAAAAAAAAAAAAAAAAAAAGAAAAAAAAATAAGGAGAAAAAAAATAAAGCCCCTCTCCCAAAATCCCATCTAACAAATCAGCACAGACAGAAATGAGGCTCTGAAAGTAGGAGCACTATCGCAGCATTCTAACACTGGTTAGGACTGAAGCACTGAACACGAAAAAGAGTGTGTTCGATGCCGAGGTACACACCTCTTCCTCTGAACTGTCACTCAGGTCATTGGCAAGTGAGGCACTCAAGGAGGCCGCCTTGGGCTCCAGGTAGCAGAGGCACATAGCCAGAGGGAAGGAGAGAGTGAGGGCATATGGCACTGAGAAAGAGGCAGAGAGCAGAAAGAAAAAGATGAAGAGGAAGCAAGGCACGAGGGACGGGGAGCGGATGGGAAGGTAATGCTGCACGCTGGCAGGCAGGAGGTTGGTTTCGGAGAGGTTAGGGAGAGACAGGTAGCCATCGTCATCCAGGAGAGAAGGGAATGACTCTGGAAGTTGCAAGGAGAAGGAAAACAACGTTCCGCCTTTGCCGGCTTTCTGCTTATAGCCAAAGGCCACGTCTTGCTCTGCAGAGCAAACTCTCCCTTTTCGGTCAGCGTCCGGGTCCGTCTCACCGTGCCTTTGCGCACTCGGTTTAGGTGAGTCGCGACCTACTGATTTCCGAGCGCTCTCCTTGCATCTCCGGCGCAGCTTGGCTGAAGATGCATGGGGACCACCACACTGGGAGGATGGGGACGAGGGGAATGAGTCAGTGCCAAGCAAAGATGGCTGGTGACAGAGGAAGAGCAGCAAACAAGGCACGGAAGCAAAAGGACAAAAAGAAAACTGTAATTAGTTAATTTTCTTCCGTGGTGATAAAAATATATAAAGTCATAAACATTATTTTTACACCATAGTTTTCTGCAGAGTTAAACATTGCACGCTCCCATGCTGCACACCGCAGGTATCGGTGAGTCTAGAAAAGGCAACTTCTTTGTTCCACATTTCTCTAGTCATCTGCAGTGCATGGACTGAATAAAAGTCTTTGTGGCCCTGGATGGAGATTCAGACGCTGCCACATTGCCACTTTCTGTAAAGCTTCTTGCAGATCGTAAGGTGCTTTCTAGCACAAAGCGCATGGACAACAAGAAGGAAACAAGGGGACATAGTCCTCATGCCCACACTTGACACATATCAAGGAGAAGCTTTTGGAGAGAGAGCAAGTGGCAGATGCCACCTAGGCCTTGGAAAGCCTTAGCTGGAATAATGAAAACCTCAAGGATTTTAAATTGGGGGGACCCTAATTCCTCCATTACATTATTTAACAGAACACTATGCCCTAAAACTCATCACATTAATTGTACCCTCCTACTCTACCATTCCACTTCAATAACCAACCAGCTGCACTCCCTGCCCTTATCCCTACACATGGCATGGGCTGACCTGTCCCTGGAAAACCCCGCCGGGGTCGGTGCCATTGGGCAATGTGCTGGGGGACAGGGGCTGCGCTTCTGTGGCTGAGCAGATCACCTGCCCTCGCTGTGCATGGGGAAGGCGCCTGATGACCAGGCTGGTAGAATTGGCCCTGGTGCCACAGGCTGCCAAGTTCCTCAGATATTGTCTTTGCAAAATGAATTTTTGCCATAATTTAGAGGGAAAAATGTAACTGGAAATGAATCCATAATGAAGAGGTGACAAGGAAGTCCCAAACTTTTTCCTGTAAGTTTTGCCACAGTGCAAAGAGGATAAATTACCAACTAACAGGATTTGCTTTAATGTAGCATTTAGCAGGGCTTCAACAGGTCTTTAAGATTAAGCAACGGAAAAAAGGGACAAACAGGAAGATGGGGCCCTCACCACTAATTTACTGTAAATATAACGTGCTCCTAGTAGGCAGCACTAAGTTTTAGAAGCAAAACAACAACAATCGCTACCAGTTTACTCCAGGACACCAGACCTGTCACAACATACACCCACTTTGGGTGTTTTAGCCAAAGTCAACTTAGGCTGGCGTGGCTACAGCGAGACACTGTCTCCATGACCAACCACAACCACCTGCACGGCTACTCCACCACTCGTCTTCCTAATGGAAATATGAAACGCATTTTCCCTGCCCTCATGCTTGGAGCTGGCAAGAACAGAATCCAGGCCATGAGTGGCCTCTGTTTTGGGAATGTTTGCACAATTGCTACTTCCCACGTCTAACCTTTCTCAGGTATATTAACAGTGCCAGTGAGATTTATGCCAAATTTTTACAGAGAAGAGCTCCTTCCCCTCCCATTATTATTTTGCTTCTTTCTCTTTTCTAGGCATAGTATTTTAAAGAAAATGCATCAGTTCCGGTAATCTCTGTTACACAGTTTAACATCAAAACCAAACCTAGGTCAAATTTCCTATAAAGGTCTTTTCTCTGGGCTTAATGAAAGCTAAAATTTAATGTTAATGGCATCACAGCACTGTGTGTCAACAGACACAACTTTGCTTTATATTGTAAAAGTCCCAAAAAAACATGAAGTACCTTTCTTCTTTGCTAATATAGACTATTCACTCATTTGACATTTTTGCAGCATTCCTTTCAGAATAACTTCTGCTGTCTAAATACATATTGATAAATTAAATGAAAAATGTCTGGGTGGAAAAGCTGAAAACCTATGTATAAAGTTTATATGCCCCATAAGAAGAATTTGATTTCAAAATTGCTCTGCATTTCTCTAGATCCTATTCTCTTTTATTACAAACGTCAAGACAACTAGCAGGCCCAGTGGAAGCAGGGCTAAGATCTTATTACGCTCGTAGAACTGAAGCTGTTGCTAACAGGTGATATAAGCAGAATCCTCCTTTTAAGAGGGAACACTTGCTCATCTCTGCTCTTTAAGTATCATCACAATATTCTAAAAAAGTCTTTGACTACTTCTAGCCAAATGTAAGGAACACAGGATCTCTGAAATACAGCTAACCCTTTCCACTGCCCTAAATCAATAAACCTTTCAAACAGAATTAGTTTCTAATGGATGTTTTCTGAAGATGTATTTTTTGTCAATATTCTCCAATGCCCAAACTACTACTCTCCTTTCAAGAAGATTCCAGATAAATTTTAGATTTTTTTTAAATGTTACAGCTATATTCCATTACTTAAAAAAAATCTTTCTTCAATGCAATCTTCAGTAATTCATTTATTTTTAATTTCTGTACTTCAACTTCAGCTCTTATTTCAGGATTTGCACCTTTAACTACTTTCTTAATTGTGGCATTAGTTAGAAGTTCTAAGATATGCATTCATAATCAGTTTTGTCGATTTAAAAGTAAATACCAAGTTTTTTTCTCATAAATCAAGAGAGAAAACCTAATCACTTTTTGAATGATATCCTAAATTCAGCATTTCATAGTCTTTTTTCTTTTTTCCCTCCTCAGTGTAAAAGAGACATTTTACACCCAGTCATTTCTGATTCTATCTTCACCATCCATTTCTCTGTTCCTCTATTTGATTTGTCCCATCTCAGTGACATGGCAGATATAATTCACAGTAGACTATAGATTTGTATGTGTGCAGGTGTGATGGGGCAGGGATTGGAAGCAGCGACTGACAAATCAAATTGAACAGCTGAATAGAGAGACAGTGATAAAAACAGTTTTCTTCAAAGCAAAGCTTCAAAGGAAGGAAGCAAATACTTTTGTAAGGCAGAAATAAAGGCATATAATTATATATTAACCCCAAAAGTTAATAGGAAAAAGTGCTCATTGAATATATGCAGGGAAATACAATGCTATTAGAAGCAAATGAGAAAAATACAATAGTTTAAAGCACACAGCTACATATAAGGAAACAAAAATATTTTGTTGCCCTGCCAAAAAACACAAAACAGGAAGCCCATATACTAAAGCCAAAACACGTCTAAAGACCCAAAGAACTAAATGTGCACTTCCAGGCTGCTTTTGGGTACTTCCCCAAGAGTTTTGAAAAAGAAAAAAGAAAAAGAAAGAAACATCCACTGCACTGACTCTTAAATGCATTTGCTTTTCAACAAGCAGTCCAAGGCAGGAACTGAATTTTACAGTGCCTAATGACATGTACAGTAACTACAAAAAAACTGACCAAAGGCACATGTATAGACACATACGCTCCTTTCTCTTTACTGAGCGTGGCATCTTCTCCCTGCTGGCCAGCCGGGCACTGCTCTGAGCAGCTCGGGTTAATATCCCCCCTGCAGAACTCTACCTTTGTGTCGTGGCGCGTGGCGGAGACCGGCGTGACCTCCTCTGCCCTCTTCTTCTTGCCCTCCTCATCGTCCTTCTCCTCTTCCGCCTTCTTCTCCGGCGTCACTGTGGTGATCAAGTTGGTCTGCGAGATGCCCTTTGTTGTGGCGTACTGGCCCGTACCAACCTCTGCAGCGGACACAGAATCCTTCATGTACATTTCATGGTTCTCATTCACGGACGCTAAAAGCAAACATTTAAAGAGATAAAGTCCCAAAGAGCCTTGGCGGAGAAGCTGCGTCAAGCTAAAAGGCAAGGGGGGTTAGTAAGACTTGCAGCGCTCTGGCTGTGGACACGGCCAAGCCGTGTTTTGTTGAGGCAGAAATACATGCGCACATTTGGCTAAAGGGTGTTGGTATCTGTGTGCATACACACACACACATGCACCAGGTATGTGTATGCACAGCTGACTGCACCAAGTGCGGTGCATCACATTTGTTAATGCTAGCAAGCCATTAGGAACGTTACTGTAGGAAAATACCAGGAAAAAAAAAATACAGCATTGCCACATTATAAGTCAGGTAAAATAATGAAAATAGCTATGACATCAGCCATGGGGATGAAGAGATTTTTCTGAGATGTGTCCAAATATAACAGTACGGATGAAATGCATAGTAAGTAATGCACTGCATTAGGGGAAATGACAATATTGGTATAGCATAAAGTCTGAGAATCAGTAAGTGGATTTTTTCTGTTATCCGGGGTTAAAGTCTGCCAATGCAGTGACCACAAAATTCTGGAAGGAGATGACATTGACATTCAATTCAGTGGACTAGAATAGGAGATTTTAGGTTTTAATATTCAATAATTCATCAAACTTAAATTCATATACCTGATTTGAAAATAAACAGTATATTTACAAATCCTACTCTTGACCTCTGAGTAACTTATTACTCCTTCCATAGGACTATTCACATATAGAATGTTACTTGCATGTGTAAAAAATTGCAGGACCACCATCACAGTATAATCATGCATGATGCAGATTGTTACCTCCATATCTGTACTGCAATAACAGCATCCGGGAACAAATCATAAATATTGAATAAAAAAATCTCTTCTCCCCATTTGCACTTATGGCAAATCAACGTTATAAAAACCTCGCAGAGCCTAACAAATGAGTGGGAAAAGCTTTCAGATACATCATCTCTGGGTAATGAGTTTAGGAGGCAGGATGAAGCAAAATGAGTAGAGGAAGACATCTTGTTTAGATATTATAAATAAAACAATGCAGAGGGATAATTTGTGCTTTGAGACACATGCACAGCAATTGGGTCACTCGTTGCTTGGTAACGTGCAAGAAGCACATCAGAATTAGAAGATTCCAAAATTATTAAGGATGAGCAGCACCATTAGGGGTAGAAGGAAGGCTTGTCACCAGTACTTTTAAATCAAAGCTTCCGCCCTTCCCCACCATCAGCTGCACTCACCGTGATTCACTCACTGTGTTAAGAAAATTCATTTTTTTTAAAGTGTAGTATTTCTAAATTTATTAATATGTTCCTTCAAAAAATGAAATACAAGCAATATTTATTTGTGAGATGACATTAATAACAACTGGTCAAGTACTTAGATCACACGTTGCTTTACTCTAAAAAAGCAGCTGAACCTTGACTTTCCTGAACTACAGGAAGACTGAAAAGAGGAAGGATGTCCTTTTAACCTCCTCCACAGCTCACATCTTCAAAAATAATATATGTAAAAAGCACTGGTCACACTAAGATACTAGGTAATTTGAAGCACTATTACTTGATTAGAAGAATTAATTCATTTTTGAATTTGTATTGTACACTTAAATTAAAACTTGCATACCTAAAAGGCAAACTAAAGAAAACCCAAACAGTTAATCATCAGAATCCTGTAGAAAATACTGAAGTCTGATTTGCTGTGTAGGGCAGAGCTGTGCTGGCAGACTTCTTCTCCAAAGCCCAGAAGTGCTTTGCAAGTGTGGGTGTACAACAGAGCTCGTGACGAGCAGATCCCCAAGGATATCCTCTCAGTAGAGGCTTTGCAACTAGTGCGGCAGTAAATTCAGTCCATGCCCAGGATTTCCCTGTTAAGGCTCCTGGCGATGCACATGTAACTACCCTACATGTAACTCCTGCTTGTGCCAGCCTGAAGGTCACCTCCTTCCCACCACTGAGCGGTCTCACTCTTTGCCCCTTGCCCCGTCCTGCGTGCCCAGGGAGCACCACTGCCTTCTCTTGTCTTCAAAAGCAGGGCATCTGGTTCTCTAATGAAACCGGGTACATGAAGTAAAGGGTATTTCCTCCCTCCTGGAGAAACACGGAAGGAGAGGGAAGACAGTCCCATGTCAGGACAGCCGGAAGAGGCCCAGGCCCATGGTTTGGCCACCATCCCTCATAACCCAAATCAAAAGTAGCCAATAGATGCCATGAAGCAAAGACTTGTTTTTTGATTCTTCTTCCCGGTGACTGCAGTGCGCTCCAAATGCAATGGCAGTCAGTGGGGAGGCTGCAGGAGAGCCATCAGCGACAGCTCCTCCAAAAGATGCAACAGGTTTGTTGGCTTCCTGTGCTGAAAGTTACTCCTGAAGAATGACTGCTAGCAGGAATTTCTAAAAAGGCTTCATGAAAAATGCAAAAATGTCCCTTTGAAAGTTAACAAGCTTTGTAGGGCCATCTGATGTCTTGCTTGCTTTACCTGGGAGACACCTCTGTACTGCTCAGTGTACTCTCTCGTACTGTTTACACTGCATAATAATGCCTCATGAACCTGATTTTCTAAGTCCAGCTACACAGACAACTGTAAATACTGCTTCTCTTCCCACATAAGCCTTGTGCTGTGGACTGCACTGACTATTGAAAGCAGATGGGCTGGTTGTATTGATACAACGCCTTTTTATGGTAAATAATAAACATGCACATACTTACAGTCTCCACTCAGCAGAGGCTCAAGGGATAGATTACAAGAGGTTTATTTCTAATTTAAATTAAAGAATACAGTGACTATAACTTCAGAAAAAGTCCACAGAAGGCAATAAGGGCATCTTACCACCGTCTAAGCTCCGAGACATAGTGTAACGTTTACTAGAGGAACGCTCAAAATAAGGTGCAGGGCGGTCTATTAGTGCACTGGCTCTTCTCGTCTGCGCCTGAGTTCGACCGCTGTAGCGAAATTTGGAGCCCAGCGTGAGGAATTTCTTTGGAGGTGCTTCTGGCAGCAGGAGCCTAAAACACATCAAGTAGCGTATGTTATTCCACTTATTCTACCAACAAGACCATTATTTCCGCAGAGGAGACAGAACACTGTTGTGTAGCATTATCCATTGTAACCTCCGTCCCATGAGTCCACGTCTAGAAAGGAAGTAACGATTGCCCCACATCACAAAATCACTTAGATAATGGATTAGAAAAGTTGAATTCTTCTTAGTGGGCAAGAATAATGATCATCTCGCAATCAAGCTTTCCTGACAGAAAATCACATTTATTCTTTTCTAATTACCAAGGCTGAAACTGAAAATGCCTCTTATATCAGAAACTAGAAATGGACTGCAATAGTGATATATTTCTTACATTTGAAATTTATGACAATGCTGCTATATCAAAGACAACACCAGAACAGATTTCCATGAATGCAAGCCATATTCATTCACAGGGCCCAAACATTTTTCAGGTTAGAACCTTCCCACCATCTGTATTTAGACTGGGAGTTTGCTGAAGATCCCATTCCACTACTATGGAGTTTATGCTTTCAAAGGTGATCTTCCATTAGGTATCAAAAACCACCAAACAAATGCACACTCATTTACTTTGTAGCCCTTGTGATACTTCACATGCAACCAGTAAAGTCACATAGCCTGAATCCACAGATACCTTGAACCAACAGTTTTAAGAAAGAAAAGAAATTCCTGTGTTGTCCCAAACATGCAAAGAGGGGTTTGTAAGAGCTGGTTGTCCCTTCAAAACATTGGAAATGTCACCCTTTTGGGTCCTCATTGCTAAATATTTAATTGCTGATTGTCTTAAACGCAAATGAGGTATTGCATTTATTCCACTGTCTCAAACTTTACTCAGGCCTTGTTAGATGCCAAAAACACAACATTTTGTATAGCTGCAAAATTCCTCAATTGCATAGTAATGGAAACTATGGGTATTCCAAGAAACAAACCACTGATTACATTCTGCATTTTTGTATTTAATTAAATCAAAAAAGTTTGGTTTTTTTTTGTGTTTTTTTTTTGTTTGTTTTTTTTACTTTTACTCCCATCTCCTAGTAATCTTCCATAAAAGTTGTTTTTTCTAGGTAAGTTGTATGTGCAGCAGCATTACATACTCCTTCGCCTCTTTCATTATAGTGGTTGATAATATCATGTACAGATAAAGCAAAAACATGAAGTTAACTATTTGAATGTTATGATGATTTAAATAATTCAATATCTATTTGAAAGAACATGAATAATTTTTGTGAAAAAATCCACATTTTTAAGGAGCAGTAACCTTCTTATGTCTGCTCAGAGGCATTCTTAATCAGATTGAAGGCATTTGTCTCTACTGACATAGTTATTTTTTTGTCGTCTTTTATGCTACACCTTTAGGAAAAGAAATCCACATACCTGAAAAATGTATGGTGTTCAACACACACTTTCCATAAGCGCTTTGCAGCACGATGATTTGGCAACTTAAACCCAATAGTGCTTTCAAACTGCTCAAACTAGGTAGGAAAGAAGAAAATCAAAGCATGTTTCTGATGCTGGTGCATCTGCATTTAGAGAGTGTGCACATGTCTATAAGTTCATTTCCTCTCTTTATACCATTGCAAATGTGAACATATGTGCCAATGTATATAACCATACATATGTATATTCTGTAGATATCCGTGAGTCTCAATCAAAAGCAAACTTTCAGGATTGGTTTTGAAGAGAAATCTAAAGGATAGGCAAGAGGATTTTGCTGGTGACATTGATGTTTTATGCACTGTATTAAGGAAGGGATCGGTTAAAACCGGCGAGATATCAGAGGGGAAAAAAAGCAGTTAAGCATTTTGCCCTGTTATTTTAACAACATGTAACAACTGTACCAGTTTAAGGAATAGTGGGAAGCCTGATAATAGCCTGGAGGGGAGCAATAGCTCACCAGGATGAATTTAGTCTCACACAGCCTTAGATTAAGGAGATTTATAGTAAAAAAGCTGGAGTCAGTAAATCACTATGTTTTAGCTAGTTTATCTCCTGGGGGCGGGGATGAGAAGTGCAGGCAACTGAAAGATTTGGCTACAGCTACCAAGGCGCCTTTCTGGGTTGTGCTACAGATCTATATTCCAGATGCAAAAGCTGTGGCAGCTACAGCAGCTGTAACAGGGGGATGGCTACACGTGGCCAGCTGAGGAGGTGCAATAGTGCTGCTGGGATCAAGGGAAGGCAGGCAGGAGGGCATTTGCAGGAGATCTGCTCCTGGATCTCTGCAGGAACTGAGACAGACAGACAAGGCAGGAAAAACGACATAAGCGGCACATGGGATGGTGAATCACATTATCATCAAATGTGATTTGGAATGTGACTGCTTTGATTATTTTGCGTAAGTACCTGGTTATGAGAAGCTACATGTCAAGATGAGCAGAGCTCGTTAGAACTTCAGTGGTGAAGAGACTGAGTGCAGGCAGTGGGGACATGAGTGGCTATTCTGCTGTTTTAAATCAAACTCAAGACTTGAAAGTTGGTTACCGAGACTGTGCCCTTTGGGAGGCAGAAAGCGTCAGGTTTTGTGGATTTTGGTGTAGGATTCTGTAAAAATGTTCAGGCACCCAGTTACACTGGAAGGGCCCCAGCAGATTTCCTGGGTCACTTGCCGAGCCAGTACAGAAGGCATTAGGCTTAGAGTCCTCAACTGACATATTACATTAAGGCAGAAATGTCATTCCTAAGTTCAGATAGGTGCTTTCTGCCTTGAAATGCAGTTCCATCCTCTACAATGACCATGATTTTTTCATCTATCTCAGACTGATCACTGTACCAGCAGCTGAAACAGAGCCCATCCTTTCCCCATGGTGATGTTGAACGCTTCCTGGGATTTTTGCTAGGATGTATCATTTTACTTCCATGTTAATGGATGCCTGAAGCATGAGGTAATGAAAGGCACATGATGGAGAGCGGATTTGCGATGCATCCAACTAAGCCACGAGAGGGCACTCATTGAACGAGCTTTCCCATCACCTTCCTCAATGTCAGCACCTGCTCCTATGGGGCTGGAAGGGCTAATGCGTGTAGCTACCAATAATGCTGATGAATGGATGCTTGACTCCATTTTTATCCATCTCTAGATTGCTGCTCGGACTTCAGATTTACTAGTCTGATGTGCTCATAAAAATTGGTATGGCCTATCTGCATCCTTTAGCACGTAAGATAGAGAAACACTAATTCAATATGCAACATGATGGTGGATGATGAGCACCCCATGAACAAGAATAGTTCTACAACTGCAGCAATAGGATACTTAAATTCCCAAAGTATTCATAAGACGAATGAGGTTTTCCTTTTTTTCATGCAGATGACTAAATTTACTCTTTACAGTAGTTCATGGATGTAAATGGAAAAACACCAAAGAAGGTTTTTACCTGTGTTTTAAATATTTACCTAATTTTTCCTAAGAAAATCAGCACATTTTAAAAAATATAAATGAAGAGGAATGTTGAGGCCCTGTAAGACTTGACAAATTAACAAATCAGTAATGACAACATGTTTTTTTTTTTTTTTGGAAAGGCTCCACTCACAAGGGAAGGCCCGGAAGCTCTTACCTCCCCTGGTCGGATTTTGATGTAGAAGTTGTTCCTCTTGTATGAAATTTTCAGAACCTTTGGCCAGGCAAATCTATTTATTCTCAGCCTGTCTCTATATATCAAGAGACCACTCGCACAAACACCTAACATGATTTCCACTCCTTCAGAATCCTGCAAAAGGAAGCAGCGTGCTTTATCCAGTACTTCTCACTTTACATCCCAAAGTTTTACAGATTCTTATATATAAATATATATATACTTATGAGCCACACATTTTTAATACATCTGGTGCAGTAACCCCACTTCTAAAAGCTCGCCTACTTATTCTACTTATTATCTGCATTTATGAAAGAAATAGTAAGGTTAGGCAGGGTGAGAGAGCTTAAGTGTTGCTGAATATTACTTTACCTTTTAGAAAGACTCTAAAAGAAGCAGAGGAAAATGTAGCAAGCTATTAAAATAATAAGATTATCCACACACAAAAATGTTATTGCTTCCCAAATGTCATCAGCATAAATGCAAGATTGAAAGTAAGTGGGACTAGATACCATTTACTTGTCCTTGCATCACTCATTTCCATGACTAAACCCTGTGAAACCTGTTTTTCTTTTCCTGCAGTTTGCTTGTGTTGATTTTAGTTGGTCTGCTAGTTTCTTTAATGCTGCTGCGCCTATGCCCAGTATTTTCACATTCTCACTTCTCTGCAGTAATATGTGAAATGACCAGTAGGCAGAAAATTAAGAACTTAGACCAGAAAGATTCTTTTAAAACTCTGTGGCAACACCTGTGTTATAAATCATTTTGAGAGGGAAAGTGTAATTCAGATATCTTAATCTTATAAAAGATTTGGCCATAATCCTATCAAAATATACCCATAAGAAGAAAGAACTTTCCTTCATAAGATTTAAAATAGTCATCAGCTATTGCCCTAGCCTGTCAAGGATAATAATTCTAGTTTTTTTGTGTGTGTGTTTTAAGACAGCTTAAACTTACAAAATTCTGAGAACAGAAGCTATGGAGAGGTCAATCTATGTCAATTTTTCAAGCTATGACAATCATGACCTTTCATCATTTTCCTTTAGCTTTCCCAACAAATCATGTTTAAGAATATAGGGAAAAATCTGATTACATTTTAAGATGAACACAAATACATTCATAGTCAATCTGGACAAAAAGGTTACAGTACAGCTTGAAATATAAAAAAATGCTTTAAGTTCAGAGACGCGATGTACATATAATTAGTGCCAAAAGGTCACCCCACTGTTAAAAAAACAGACCGATAAATGATACATGTCCCCACAAGGATGACTTTGCCCCTTAAAGGTGGATTATTTCCCAAATAAAATTCTGATACAGTTTCAATGTATTGCAGGTATTGCAGAAGATAGAGGGTTTTTTTTGTAAGTGGACTTCAGTTTTACGGCTCCCTAAGCAGTGACTAGATCTTTAAACATAATGAACATATTAAAGAAAAAAAAGGGTCTCATTGTCTGAAATCATATTGTCTGGCAGATGCCTGAAATGCACGCATGGCATATAGCTGCATAGACCAGGGGTCAATTCTTCTGAAATATTTTCTCAAAAACTTGTTGAGAAAAGCTTTCTTTCCTCAAGCCCACCTCTGCAGCAGATGCGAGTGTATTCAAGGCTTCTTCTACTAACTGGTGTCAATGATTGCTTTTAAATGTGATACTCCTGGAGTCAACCTGAATAAGAGGAGAACTTGGCTTTTTTTTCCAGGAGTGATGCCTTTGCATGGCACAGAAAGCTCTTAACCATAATGCCCAATACACGAGAGACAGAATTGCAGATATCTCTAGTTCTGCAGGTAAGTGAGAGATTTATTGGAACTGTGAAAGCTCAGAGGACAAATCTGTCGATTTGAATGCGTTTTTAACTGCAGTTTTGTGTTTCGTAATTGAGAACTACTTTTAACAGTCTGGTGAGTTCAGCACGTGTGGGACACCTTTTAGACCTGCGCAGCCTTAAGCAATTGACTTTTGACATCAATTAACACTGAGAACTGCCACTGTCCAGCTGAAAAACGCCCTACCGAGATATTTGACCCACCTGATGGTCTGATACTGTTAGAACCTCACTGGCAGATCTAATTTAACCTAAAATATTGCTTTTCATATGGATTTAGCTCCATTTTCAAGACTCCGGACAGGTGTTTTTTTAATCTACAGACAAACCAAACTTGGTTATAACCGCAGCTTTTTTTTTAAATAAAAAAATATATATGTTAAGAGAGTGATCAGTTTCCTACCAACTTCTCTTGCTCTATATCTTTCTGTAAGAAAAACAGAAGAATAAAAACATATGCTGATACTTTTTGGGGGGGAGAGCCTTCCTCCTACATTCCCCCACTCTAAAGAAAACAATTTGGCCTGAATGGCACAATATGTTAAACTGTCAGTAATTAAGCATGCTACATATTTAGAACAAAAACTCTTTTTCTGTTGGTGTTTGGGTTGTTTTTTTTGTTGTTATTTTACAGATTTTTTTGTGTTGGACAGCGTGGTCAAGAAAGCAACCAAGTGACATTTGCCAATCCATTTCTAGCCTTGCTCTGAATGTGCCTCAAGACTCTGTGCCTATCTGCAAGCTGGAGCCTGCCTCCCGGTCGAAAGCTGCCCATTGAGCCATTCTCAGATTCTTCATTTCCAGGGAAAGCAATTAATAGCGTACAAAAGATTGCTTTGAATTCTGTAACACGCATGCCCAGTTCCCTATGAAATGCCCCAGGGATGCGGTTGCAGGCCCTTTCAAGATCCAAGCTGCAAAATTGTCTCAGCGTTTGAAAGGCTCCGTTGCAGAATAAAAACGGCCTCACAGTAAAGTGACCTTTAACAGAAAATGCAGGGCTCTCTAGAGCCCAGGATTCTTTGTTCGGCAATCATTTGCTAAGCATACTTACTAACCTCAAAGATGTTGAAATCCATTAGTCTTACTTTGAAACCGAAGAACAAATAACAATTATTTATTAGGAAAAGAAAAAGGTGGGGAGGGGAAAACAAGCACTGCAAGGTTGTTAGGTGGCTCTCTCCAACCACAGTCAGAACGACCATTTTCGGCCAACCCCTAAATTGCTGATGTTAGAGAAACTACTTCATCTCGGCAGAACGTCTCCAGAAGAAGTACTGTCCCTTCAGTTAACTGCAATGACGGCACTTCAAGAGAGGCACAGGCCTCCGTCTCCTCATTACTACCAAATTGATTAGGTTTCCAGCAAGGCTAATTAAGAGCTTAAAGGTTGTTTTCAGTATTGGAAATGACCTGCTTATTTAGTTGAGACCATAGCTGGCTCTACAGAAATGGAAATTGCAGCTGAATGAAATGAAAACTGATTGCTCCCTGGACAACTTGTAATATTCTTGCTCATTTCTCTGTCCATTTAGTATTTCTCCCTATGGGGCTTTTTTAAGCAACATGCAACTTTTAAAACACATCCACCAGTGGCTGACAAGCAATATCTTAGAATCTATAGGTGAAATTATGTTACAAGGTTGCAAATGAATCCATGCTTATTCTAAGAGTCAGTTTTCCTCATGATCTACTCCACAAGCTGCCTTTTTTGAAACAAGAAGAAATCAGGGCAAACATTAAAATCAGGGAGAACTATATGATGTGTAAAAGCTGACCACTGCAGGCTCCAGTTTAAACAACTATAGTCCATACCTTGGCATGATGGAGATCTACTCCATACATCGATAATTTTTTGGCATTCTCCAGGAAGTGCATCTCAGCCTCTGCTGGTGTCATTCCCCTGCGGAAAAGCAACTGTTGTTAAAGAAACACAGACCGAAAGAAAATGCAGCACTTGGAAAACATTTTCACTCTGTCTGACCTAAAGCTGCACCCCTCAGCTTGGTATCTTTCAACCAGAGCTAAAGCTCTGCTTCAAATCTCTAACTAAAGAAACAGAGGGGTATCTTTTCCTGAAAACCGCCTTACTAAGTGCTATCATTTCCAGCAAGACATGGCAGCAAATTGTAGCATTTCACGATGGAACTGAGTGCAGGCGATAAATCTTCCCTCGTATTCTCTGCCCACCTGTGGCTCTTGTGCAACTCAATGACTTTGTCTTCCAGTTCTTTAGTGTGGTTTGGTGCAAAGCGGAATTCGCTGACGTAGTCGCTGCCGTACTCATCGGGGTCGTAATCGCCGAGCTCTGACTGCACCGTGTAGGAGCCCAGCAGAGCGAGCGTGACGAAAGAGCAGGGCAGCCGGCCCGAGACGATGTCGTCTCGCAGCTGCAAGCAGAGGTAGTACCTGCAACAGAGCGGGCAGACAGCTGAGAAAGTCCCTTCCAGCTCTCAGAAAAGGAGGCGGCCTCCTTTGAGAGGTGACAGGAACCTCTCAAGTCCTCTGTTGCTTCTAACTTGCTGAAAAGCATTACCATTTTCAGGTATCAACGAGGATAAAAAAATAAAATCTTTGCCTAAACTGTGGGCACCAAATCGTAATTTACTAGTCTTTATAAAGCAGCATGGAGATTTCTTAATAAAATAGCTTGCCATTTTGTTTAATGCTAGGTGAAGAAGCCCCCAGTAAACACTCTAGGGTATCTTTATACAGCTACTGTGGGCAATTTTGATTTACAATGTAAGAATTTCCTATAATAAGCAGATAAAACTTACGATATATAGTTAACTAATATATATATATTATTTGAGGAGAAAAAGGAAATACTTCTTAAAGGGTAGATGAACTACAAGAAAGTCAAAAAAAACCTCTCATTAAAAAGTTATGGCGCTTTCTCAAAATGCATTTAAATAGTAAACGCTCTTAAAAAAAAAACATTATGATGAACAGTGCAAGGAAGCACCAGATAAAAGGAGTGAAAAAATCTCAGAAATAATGTCTGCTGGCTTTGTGGCTGACAGGCCTTGGGGGAGCTGTAAGAGCAAGAGAGGCATCTCAACCACCACCAGTCTTACTGTGCGCCTGGTGCATGTGTGCGCTGGCTCTGAGTTGGGGTAATTCTTGGTTTCATTTCCAGGTCCTACTCCAGTGTGGAGCTGACAGAGGAGTGGGATGCGCACCCAAAGCCAGGACTTAGGAAATATTCCTAAATCCTATACTGAAGAGATCCAATTCAATCCAATTATACGGGAGAGAGAAAGCAATCCCTCCTTTCTCCCAGACTCTGTTGAACCGTGATCTTTTGGGACAGTATCTCATTATATCTTATTATATTCAATATACATATTCAACTGTTCAATATATATTATATTCCCCTGTCTAGTGCAGGGGAACTCTGTTCTATGCTGAAGGCTTTATCTAAATGCTGCCTTAGTTGACAAAGCAACAAACGTCTAAAATTACTAAGAAGTTACAAAATGCTAGAATGGGCTAGGGAGCAGCATAAACCCCTTCATGCTTCAGAAGGCTTTTCGGTCTTACATGAAGGAGAAACCCAAATGAGTGTTTTTCATTCATGCTTGCAGTGTCACTAGTAAAAGCAGCAGCCAAGAAGCAGCCTACATCTGCTTACTACCCTGTGTGCACCAACTGCACCTCGAGTTGAAGGTCATATAAAAATTACAAACATGCTTATTTTTATCCCCACTCTCTCTTTTCATAGTTGTGATTTTACAATAAGAATAAGAATTTGCGGTACAAAAGTTACAGTGACCACTGGAAGACTCGTCAGTGGGCATGCCTGTGAATATTTAAAGTAGGATCAAATCTTAAGAATATCTATATTGGAAATGCTTGATTTTAGAGTCAAGTTACGAAAAAAAAGAAAAGTTTTCTTAGCTCAGAGTACTCAAAAATGTTCACAGTCTCTTTTCTGCCAAAGCATCACATATTTTCCATAAGCGCTTAGCAGTTAGGAAGCCAACTGCAAAGCAAAACACTCCTCATTTCTGATAATTAAAGTGTAAGCACTATCCAAAACAGCTTTTAAGCCCCTTCTAGAAAGGTATTTAATGTTTTAAACACCTGGTAATATCTTCAGATAGCTGGGCAGGGTCTGGAGGGTAGAATTTCACATTAAATGCAAACTGCCAAGCACCACCTGGAAAAGAGTAGAGCATTACTGAAAGTACACAGCAAGTGCAAATGGAGATGTTCATGCTGTTATACTACCAGCAGCCTTAAAAATACTACAGTCAAGCAAGTCATAAAAACAGGCTATAGTAGCTTTTTTCTTTCTCGATATAGTGCTCTGAAGATAATACTTTTTCCCCTCACAACTACAGTACTAGACTAGACCTTACAGATCTTTTCTTATTTAGTAAGATTTTCACTGAAGCAGAGACTCAAAGGGAGCAGCAATTCATTACTACCTCAACACTGCGATTAACCATCTGCAAAGGCAGTCTATACGAGCTTCAAAAACAAGAAACCCAAAAGGGAGCAGCACTGGAAGCACCACAAATTAGTGATTAAATGAGCTTCCAAAATGCAAGGGGAGTCACGTGAACCCTCTCTGCCCATAAGGGCTTATCAGTACCGTGGCCGAGTGCTGCCTCAGCACAGAGCTCCTGGCCCAGCCGACACAAACTGCTGTGGGGACAAAACTGCAAGGACAACCGCAGGGGCCACTGCTGCATAAAGGCCTTTGGAACTGGGGAAATCTTCTTTTGGGATTTCAGTAGGTCTAAGTAAGTGTCTTGTGGGATGCTGGTTTGCACTACAGCAAGTATTTTGTAAAATTTTTCTTTTCTGTGAGGTCAGCTTTACAGATGGTAAAAGTATTAAGATTAAAGTTAGGAAAGAATTAAACATAACAACACGACTATAAAAGCTGTTCTGAAGAAGGTGACAGGTTATACTAGTGCATGTCTCAAATACAAATAAAAAGTACTAACAAAACTCCAGACTGGAATGTTCTAGCAAGCAACATGGGGGCGTTTTAGTGCAAGAGCTGCTCATCTAGGCCTTCCTTGTGGGATACACTTCTCTATATGTATTTCTGTCATTTAAATCACAGTATTTCTGCCATCAAGACCCAAAATCATGGTAGCTTGTCACTCTTCTAAAATGCGTTGACATCAAATTACAATCCAACTAAAAATATATGTATATTAATTCTCCTTCTGAAAAGACCCATATGGGTCTTTGTAAGGAGAAAGTGCTATGGAATGGGAAAGTGCTTACGGACTGTGAGAAACAGGGCTCTTCCACATGGACCTTATGGGTGTTTTTTTCACGATCCTCAGTTCTCTGCCCCCTTGCACCTTCTGATGCACTCAAGTGTGGAGGGCCCATCTGATACATGTTACGGTACAGAGATTATAAACTGGACAAAGTAAAAGTACGCTGAAGCTTTTCCAACCAGTTTTACAGCTGACTGCCCGAAAATTCGGCAAGGTTTTCCAAATCAGACGTCTGCGAGCTTTTATTCAGGCATTCCTGTCTCCTCCAAAGCATCCCTTACTTTGCCCCAGCACCCACCCACAGAAAACAGGCTGAAGATGCTAAAACCCTGCAGTGTTTACCATTAGGATTTTAGCTCCTGATGAAAGTTTGGGGTTCTTTCGTCTGAGGATATATATATATTTTTGTCTATGGGATGAAAACTTGCCCCATAAAGAGGTTGGGATATTCCCATATGGGAATAGGTGTCAAGCTGAGAGCCAACCCAGTGACTCGACGTGCACTGGAGGGCAGGGGACTTGGATGCCCTGTTGGTTAATCTGTGCTGGGCCTCTGGCACACACCAAATAAATCAAAGCTAACATATATCCCTTGGGAGCTTCTCTCGTTACTCACATACCTCTGTTCAGAGCATCAATGAGTTAAATACAACATATATCTGCTGAAGCCATCAGTTAAAACTAATGGGGTGTGATCTGGAGGCCTTATGCACAGTGACAGCTTAATTTTGCAAACACCAAAATGAAAAGGATGGCTTGTTTATCAGGGAATCAGGGATCGGCGAGTCTCCTACCACTCAATCAACATTTAGTAGGATTACAATTTATTTTTTATTATTTCCCATTCATGAAAATTGCCAAATTTAAGAGTCCTACTTTTTCAAAGTTCTCCTGTTCCAAACTTGGAAGGTGAATTTTATAAAGCAAGCAAATTATCACTGTCATCTTCTACAAATACAACTGTCCCCTGTGTCAAGTCCAGGACTAGACTTTTCTGCCCTGGTTAATCTCTTGCTGTCACAACCTTTCATCATCTAACTCACAGCTCGAGCACATTTTAAATGCATTTCAAAGCAGGAGTTTGAGGTTGAGCTGTTTGGCTTGCATTGACAATCAACATTTGACTCATTAAGGTCTGCAGCACTTTTAGTAGAAAAAGGAGGGATACAATGAAATTTTGATTATTTTTCATTGCAGATCATTTACATGAAAGTAATACTGGTGGAAAAGCACAGTTAGTGCTCTTAGTGACTCTGGGAGTTTTCCACTCAGTGTAAATTAACCTTTCAAATCTTTGAGAAGTGACTTTTGCTAGACCTGAGCCAACAAATTTAAACTATGAGGTGCATTTGTTTGTAAAAGCACAGTTCTAGAAGTCATTATTCACAAAATGTGTAGACTGAGTTTTTCCTGCCCACACAAACACACACATTTAATCTCTTTTAAAAAGAAAAGAAAAAAAAAAAGGTAAGTCATGTCTTGAGACTGGCAGCTTTGACACAATTTTCCTTTGAGACATTCTTGAATTTGTAATGCAGCAGACAGCTAAATTTAACAACTGAGCTTTTTAAAATATTCACGTGAAGCAGAAAATCGGCTGGTTCTCTGTGAACTGAATGGTCATTTTTGGAGCAAAGTTCAAGCTTTTGAAAGGCAGAAAAGAAAGACATTTTAGACGGAGTGCTATTTACTATGGGATGCTAAGTGTTCCTGGAGATGATCTAAACTACAGTAATGCAAAGATATAATTTATATCTGTGGCCTAATCCCCTAAGGTTACTTTGCTTAATGTCAAACTTTAGGCTTTTTGCATCTCTGCAAATGTCAAGTTGTTTTTAGTAATGCCACTTCATGTTTTATGATCTGAGAAACCGTCTGATCTTTTTATGGGATAAAATATCTAAAACGTACAGGTAATTCAGAGGTTCAGGGTGAGATGCAGCAGCAGGACGTGAAATTAGGCTCTGAGACAGGCCACAGTGGCCAAACCCAGCTTCCTTGCACACTCTGCCCCTTCCCTGCAGCAATCCTGATGCTCTGAGGCTGGGGAGAAGGGCTCAGCGCTCCCTCCAGCCCTTCCTATGAACCTCCTGGCATCTCCCACGGGAAGCAGGGAAGGTATTTACAGGAGCCATGAGCCAGGGTGAAAAGTGCTCCCACTGCAGAGGTGTCTGGCTGGGCAGCCTCCCTCTACACGGTGCAGCCAAGTGGCATCACCCACTCAGACCACGTGCATTATTTATAGTTCAGAGAGAGTTTGTCCTCGGCCCTTATCCTGTTTTGAGCCTCCAGGGCTTATACAGCAGGTTGCCACTGCGGTCTGGGAGGAATGACCTAATCCTGCCTGTCTTAGTGCCCGAGAACACATTTGGTTGGTTTTCTGACCTCAGGACTAAGGTTTGCATCTAAGCAGTGAATGGAGTAACACAATTAATGTGACAACTCCGAAAGCAGTGCTGCTGGTACTTGCCAAAGTGTACGGCAACACATTTCAAGAGTGAAGTCCCCCCAAAGGGGGCTTTACCCGATTTCTCTCTTCATCACGACTGAGAATCAGAGCAGATGTGGAAAAGGCTATTGAGGCTACCCATAGCGTCGGCATGAAATGACTCTTCACTGTTTAAGAGCCCAGGTTGACTGAGAAACTAAGGCTCTGTCTAGCGCCAGCAGTGGTAAGTGCTCCCAGTCAACAAAACCCATGAGCTGCTGAGCCTCTGGGGCTACAAGACGATCACTTAGACCCAGCAGTTTTGAATTACCCCAGCTATTTAGCAATAAGCCTATACAACCGTAACAGATGATCAGTGAAACTGGGTGTCTGGTGTGCAGAGAGTCTCACCAGGATGACAGGGAATCACATCCCTGCCCCCAGTCTGGCTCAACAGTACCCTGATAGCTTTGCCAGTATAGATCATAGACCTTGAGTTCTGGATAAACCATCATGAAAGTTCTCCGGATCCCTCGAAATAAACACACAAATGATAGCAAACTTACTTCGGATCTGCTTTTTGATTTCCTTGGCAGGGTCCAACCAATTCTGCAAAGAAAATGTTTCCTTTTTCAATTTGAATAGAAAATAACAATAAACACTTAAAAAAAAACAACAGTGCTAGGAGACAATCCTAGAAAACTCAAAGTTCCACCCTTTACTCTTTGGAACAGCCAAATAGCATTTAGTTTTAACCTGTGGCCCTGGGTAGAATCAGGATTTTAGTAAGTATCCCAGAAGTTTTTTAATTTTAATTTTAAACCATTAAAAATTAAAAAGCAAAACTAAAACCGAAAACAATCTATCGAAACCTTTTCCCAAGGTATCTCTAGGAAAACGCCAATGACACTTCGACGAGCTCGTCACGAAGCCGCTCTGATTTAATCCTTGAAGGGCCGAGCCTGCTGGAAAGCCTCGCCGTGCTGCCAGCACGCGCGGCACGGGATGCGGCCGTGGCTGCAAGCCGGCGCGAGCGCGAGGGGTTACCGCGGGGCACCGGCACCGCGGCCGAGGTGCCGCGCCGAGCTCGCTGGCTACGTGAGAAGACTCTGCCGAGGAGGTGGGGAATTATCGCAGCGACGTGTTACTACTCCCTGGCTGCCGCGCAGCGCTGCTGGCCCCGGCACAAGCCCGCCGCAGCGGGCGCGCGGCAGCTCGCGGCCACTTGCTGCTTCAGCTCCAGCCAAAGCCTAAAGCGTGTGGAGCGCCCTGTGCTTTGTACCTGCTCTCAGAGAGCGGGAGGCAAAGCCCTCGCGCTCCTGCACTGTCTTCTAGCGGAGTTAAATCAATATTTAAAATGTGCCACAGGATCCAGAACAAAAAGTTCACTTTCCCTAGGAAAGTTCCACTTTCTCCATGGAAAGAGAAACAAATGTATCAGAGCAAAAATATTAAAAAAATAGCAAACAAGCAGAACACGGCAAACCACTCCTATCCAAAACAACCAGTTCGCAGCTGTCCAAACCACAAAGCGGAGCTAGTCAAGAGGTGAAATGAGTTCCAACTATTCCTGAGCATGAAAGTGGATGATGCACCAAAAAAAATAAAGATGCATCAGGATTTGTTTTCAAAAGTGACATGTGATGTGGGTGCAGATATTGTCTAGGAATATATCTGGAGGATATCTGGTAGAGGATAAAGGTAATTGGTAAGTACTCTAATTGGTGGAAGGAATTGGTAAGCACTCTAACATCAAGAATATGCACATTATTGCTTAATAAATATGGTGTCAGTCAATTACTCTTTTAGCTATTTATCTCTTTAGAGTAACTGGTTTAGCGCACTTCTAAGCCACCTGTTAATAATGAATGAATGAATTTTTTTTCCCAGTAAGGAAAGTATACCTATTTGGACATGCACTTACACGTTTGCCTAACTTTAACTACAACTGAAAATTAAGCGTATGTTTAAGTGTTATCTTGAACTGGCATGGGCTAAGTGTCTGCTTAAGTGATTTCTCAAGGACAAAATCGTCCTATTTAGAACTCTGTAAAGAGAGGAGTAGAGAATAAAAGCAAAACAAAACAAAACACACCCCCCCACACACAAAAGACCAGACTGATTTCTTTTATATCATATACAACTGAAACAATGGGAAGCCTAGAAAATATAAATGCTCTCGCAGGACACAAGCAGCTAAAAAAGTAGCAATAGGTCCAGCTACCTAAGGGCAGACCTTTGAGGCCATGCCAAGCACAGAACACCTCCAGCTGGCAAGCTTTGCTGGGCTATGGCATAGCTTACTACGGATTTTTTAAAAATAATTACCTCAGAACATCAAAATACACACAGTATATTTTAAAATTAACCTTTCATATTCCTTCTTTTATCATAATGTGTCTACAATAGTATATGTGTATTTAATTCCTGAGCCTTAGATCGTCTTGCACATAGTTAATAGCTTATTTAACACTGAGGTTGCAACACAGATAGACAGAACATGATTCACTCTTAGCAGTAACTATTTCTTAAGACTTGTATCTTCAGCCAAACCAAATCAACAATAATGCTAAGACAGAATAAGTCAAAACTTAAAGCCATGCTTTATCTTAGTAGTTAGCAGCATGTAGAGTGAATCAACTCATGCCTATCTTTATTCCAACCTAGCATTAAATATGCCACATTTGAGTACTATTTGTTTAGTAATGGATGATCTAAGGATGTGAATCTGATTTTCATCTATGGTGTTAATGAAATAAATCCTACTAGAAAGAGAACGAGCTACAGGATTAACTTCTTTGATGTCATAAACAGCCAACACAGGAGGAAGCCACAGAAATGCAGGGCATGTTCTCAAGAAGTGCCAAAAAATAACTCTAACTACAGGCATGCAGATTGGAAAGAAAAATATAAATTTCTAGACTGTTTGTGACTGCTTAGGGTGAGTGTCTAAGAGCAAATCTGAAGGCCACATGCCAAAAGTCCAACCAAAGTTTGTGTATTACCTTTTGGTTTTCTGTGTCTCTGTATGTTAGCCCAAAGTAGTCCTTTTCCAAAAGGTTCAGGTGTTCACACACCTTGTCAAACAGCACTTGACCTCTGGAACGTTTCTGAGAAATGGAAAGAACAGAAAAGGTGTTACTTTAATGGTTATATCACTAAGGGAATCATTTTGCCCAAAAGATTTTTTTTTTTAATTCCCAAATGAATAACCCCAAATTGACTTACTTAAACTGACCTATCTTTCAAACTCATTGATCTGGAGTTTTGTAAGAACCCGCTGAATGGGATAAACTTGTTTTTCATAAAGATTCAGGTTCTGTTGCAGAGTCAGAAATAAATCAGTGGACGTCATGTTTCAATTAGATTTCTTCTGCTTCCCAGAAATTGCTACTTCAAATTTATGCCAAGGTTGTATCTCCGCAAAAATAACCCTCAGAGGTTTCTTTGTATGCAACAGCAGCAACAAATGATAGTACAAATGTTCCCAGGAATGTAGTACCAAAGCTGTGACTTTGGGGCAATCTGCTGGAGGAGAAGGTGAGTGTGGAGATACTCCTTGCTTTACTAGCACTGTGGACCAATTCCAGGATCTTTTTTTTTTTTGTATGACATACGGGTAAATGCAATACACCATCTTCTAAAGAAGAGCATAGTATGTTACTGGAATGCAACTGGATAAGAAAGTAGTTTTACAATGTTCCACTACCCTTCTTTGTTGTTAATCGTTATTGCTAACAAGTTGTATGAAAAGATATTTCATTGTCAACAGCAAAAGAGTTTACCAAAACCAGAACCTTCAGGTCAGCCTAATTCTTAGTATTATACATGGTATTTAAAAAAAAAAAAAGAAGAAAAAAAGAGAAAAGGTAGAAAAGTCCTTTTTGTGAGCTTTCTTTGCAAACTTCAATAGGCATTAGTTATGATGAAGAATTCAAAAGTATTTGCGCCACGTTTCACCAGACACCATGTGCCTCCCTGAGTGCATCTCAGTTGAAGGAAAAAGAAAACATTCTCTCCACTTTATTTCAAACACACGCACATGCATATGCACATATAAATATTTCAGCTTAATCGTGATGTCAGTGAGACAGCTTCTTTAGCTGTTATGCATAACTTTAAGCAGAATGGATATACGCTTATTACTTCAAGCACAACGCTGAAGCCTATGACAAAAGACGACAGGGAACTTCTTTAGAATTTATCTTCATTAAAATAATAAGGGCAAATCCAGGACATTGCAGAGATTATTGTTTTCTGTGTTATGCAGCGACTATATGTGGTCGAGTTGCACTGAGGATATTCATTACAGCCTGCCATTCCCTAAAGGTCAGCCATCTGGATCCACATCTCCTCTCCCCTACAGCACCCCTGCCACTAGAGCTATTTTACCAGGGCCCCTTGGTGGGCATGCAGCATTAGGTTGTCCCGCGCTTACTCCCTCAACTACATACAAGCAGGGGAGAAAAACACTCTGTCAGTTAAGCTGCACCTAGACTGTGTTGCCAGCACAGCAGTGTTGGCTGGAGCGTGTGAATATTTCACAATCCAAAGTGACACAGCTATGCCGACTGAACGGGGGAGCCCAGAGCTGGCCTCAAACTATTTTAGAAGTGATGAGCTAGCCAATAAAAAATAAAAATAACAAAAAATTGAGGGTTGCTGTCTAACACCTAGCAAAAACATTATGAAAAAAATAACAGTAAGCTGCACTGCATAACCTAATTTATGCTTAATTCTGTATTTTTATTGAAGATGTGACGGTACATTAGACAAGAAGGAGGGAAATAGCTTTTAGAGTTTTATTGATGGTTAAACTGAGAAATGAGGTTGATAAAATCTAACAAGTGTTCTTCTGCTGAGAGGAAAACATGCCACAGAAGTGTATTGCAAATGGTGTATAATGCCTTAACTTCATGTACTGTGTCTTCTCATATCACTTGAGTAAGCAGCTCTAGGGCCCTATTCTCCTTTTCACTTTCCTCTTCCTATATTAGAAAGCATAGCTATAGCCTCAGTTGCTCTAAGATTTCAAAAAAATCTTCAGTTAATTCTTCAAGCCACAGACTTGGAAGTATGTAATAGAGGCTGGCAGCTTTATACTCTAAACTCCATGGAGATGAGCAAACAGATAAAAAAAGGAAGTTCCACTAGTGCACAGAGAGGAACGAAGTCTTAACTTTCAAGCCAAAATAATCACATTTCTGCTGGAGACAAGCTATGCTACATTTTGCTGAATTTCTTGCTTTTCTACTTGATAGAAAACTAAGCAATTATTCTGAATAGAGAGAACTGGGTAGTTGAAATATGATAAATCTCTATAATACTCACTTTAGGAAACAACTTCTCTGTATAATTTACATGCATTTGAACTGCCACACTTCAATGCCCTGTCTTAAGAGTCATACAAGGTCAAAACAGGAGCTGTTTCATCTTGCTGATCCAAGCGGTTGCACAGATGTCAGCTTTGAGAAATAGTAGCTAGCAGCTGTGAGCTACGATGTTTTAGTAGAGAATTGTAGGAAGCAGTTGTGTGGGGCTGTGCTTCATCAAAAAGGAAAGAAATCGCCTCAGGATTATTGGTGTATCTATGTGCATACAGCACCAATGCATACAGCACCAATGCAGGCACCCATGCAATATTAGCATCCATATTCTCCTTTTAAAATAACCTTGGGCAACAACAGAGTAAGGAGAGATTACTGCATAAGCCCATAGGAACTTAAGTGCTTTAGTTAGCCAAAAAATAATGAAAACAAATGAATAGACCTTCCATGATCCTATTAATTGCTTTTATTTCACCATATGCCTACAGAAACAAGATAGATAAGGTATGGGTATCATTCCTTTATCAATCAGTCAGAGAGCAAACAGTGAGAAATAAAAATCCAATTACTAACTCATAGATCCTAAGTCCTTTGCTTTCTATCATTTTCGAGTGACAATTCTAAGGGAATGAAAGACTGACATACTGGTGGTATGAATGACAGTCTAATTCCAAAGAGAAAAGAAAAAAAATCAAGCCTTTCTCAGCAAACCAAAATGTGTTCTTATGTATCATTATAGTGTTTTGAGTGGATCAAAAAATACATTTTTTAAGTTCATACTATAAAGTATTAATCACCAAAATGAAAAATAGTTCCATGAAAAATATGGCAAGAGTTTCCCCCCTGAAATTATATAAAACCCATGATTCTCACTGTAAGTGGGAACTGGAAAAAAACAGCCTCCTGGTCAAGCTCCCAGTGAAAAGGGCCAACAGCAGCAAACTTGGCAAGTTCGCACCCGCCAGCAATTCCCACATGCAAGGGAGAGCAGAAACTGTGTCTTTCTCCGCCAGCTTCTCTTCTGTTTTTGGCCCTGAGCCTCTTCCTCCTCAGGAGGCGGAAGGCTACGCTCTCCCGCTCCCCTAATTGGCTTCCCCCAAATCAGTCCACGTTCAGAGTCCTCCAAGGCAGCTTCTCACACGGCTTCTGCTCCACCTCCACCTACTCCAGCTCCCAACTCTCAGTAACCAAGCACGGCTGACCTTATCTGACATCTCCCTGTCCAGTTTTCCCTTCATTTACTGATGCGTGGTCTTCTTCTGGCCCTGCACTCTGCCCAGTGCCCCCCCACACCATTTTTTAGATCTAGGCTATTAATGACTGTTTCTCAGCAGCACTGAAAATGAGAAACAACATAGTTAACACTGGATTATAAAAAATTACATATTTCAGCTAATGGCCTAAGGACCTGGATGACGGAACAAACATATATTTCCCTCGTACTTGTCTGTGACATCTCAATCTCAAGGATATTCTCCAGGCGTTATCCCTTCAGTACACTCTTATCCCGCACCCTGTAACAAAACCACCGGACCAAGGCAACTTGACAGCGCAAATGAGCAACTCGACAATGAAGTGCTTCATCTTAGCACTGCATGGATAACAGGATTATTCCAAAGTCAATTATTGTCACTGGCGAACTTTTGGATACAATGCCTAGTATTTCTTTGTGCAGAAAAATAATGAGGAAGTTGTTCTTCATTATAGTTAAACCCATAAGCTGCTATGTACTTAAGACGAATGGACATTATTAAAAAGAAAAAAAGAAAAGCAGGCTTTATTTAATAGATACATAGGCATTTCAGCCATAAAGTAAGCACTGCACGGGGATATAATCACAGAATTACAGACTATGTGGGGGCAGTCCCCTTGCTCAAGCAGAGTCAGCTAGAGCAGGTTGCTCAGATCTGTGTCCGGTTGGGTTTTGAATCTCTCCAAGGATGGAAGCTCTATAACCTCTCTGGACAACATGTTCTAATGTTCAAGCATGCTCACAGTGAAGAAGTCTTCTCTAACGCTGAAGTGGATTTTCCTGTGTTTCAGCTTGTGCCCTCTGCCTCTCATCCTATCTTGTGAAGAATCCGGCTCCACACTCATTACAGTGCCTTCCAATCATATATTTATACACACTGGTAAGATCTCCCCTGAGCCTTCTCTCCTCCAGGCTAAAGAGTCCTAGCTCTCCCAGTCTCTCCTCATTTGTCAGATGCACCAACAAACTTCTGTAATCATCTTCACGGCCCTTTGTGGAACTCACTCCAAGTAGGTCCATGTCTTGGACACAGCGCTCCACGTGTGGCCTACACACTGCTGACTCAAGTTCAATTTGTTGTTCATAAGGACCCCAAATAATACCCTGTACCATATCAGTCAAGCTGTCGAAACCATATGTTACTGTGATAAGTCCTTAAGAAAACTATTTGGAAAATCAATAACAAAACAGCTTTCTTGTCTTGCAGGCACTATGAAGAGCACAGGAACCATCTTTGCTGCTTAGTGTCACCACTCTGAGTTGGGGCCACTGCAGAAGCCATTCACAAGGGAGAAGGTCCTCACACATGGTGATGCCCAAAAGGAACAGCAGCTGCCTGTGGAGGTTTTACATCAGCAGCAAGCTCCCCAGCATGCAGGGGGCAAAGCTTTGCCAACGCTTTCTGATGCCCTCTCCCACAGCAAGGCACTTGCACGGCAACCACACCACAGAGAACTGACCGTCTCTTCTAGTATTAGTCCAGTCGGAAGGCATCTGCGCTGGAAGACATTTCACACCCGCCTGCTCCAGGCAGAATGCAACTCAGCACTTACAATCTCCTCACCTGAGGAGCTGTGCGGCATCAGCAACGGTTCCTCCCGAGGCTGAGGAACTGCCACCCTTCGAGCTGACCCGACCTAGTGTTGACCATCGCCCTGTTCAAGCGAGTGGATGGACCAGCCGCCCTCCCCAAGCTCCCTCCGCCAACACGGCTCTGACTCGGGGATCTCTGTGCATCTCTGCGAGCACTGCAGGGTTAAGGGCCTTTCCCTCCGTACACCTGACCGAAGTGCAGAGTGCCCATCTACTCCCTGTTCTATTTTTACTCACCAACAGATAGATCACCCTCCTTGCTAATAGGGAAACAGGATGAGCCGTTGAGGAGCAGAAAACAGCCCTCTCAGCTTCCTAGAAATTAAAGCCACTGCAACCTCCAAAGTGACGCATTTCAGAGCGGTGCTATTTCTGCATACAATGCTGCAGTCTCATGTGAATACAAAACGCTGAGCAAGGGCTGGGGGAGGAAACCGTCTGCAGCGAGCAGGTACAGGCTGCTATTTGAAAGCGATTTGAAGAGATCACATTCGGGGGGTTTAATAGGCAAAGGGAAAACCCAAAGACAGCAAGAGTGCCCCACAGTCAAACAGCTATAAAAGGATTCATTTCTGCCACCAAAAGCCATCATCTCCACTGTATAGTGACTACAAGGTCAGGGCACCCGAATGAACCGAAAACTACCCTCCCTTTCTGATCAGTCAAGGAGTGCAGAAAGAGAAACAGCCATGGGCTTGGATTTTAAATGGAGAGTGTCTGTGTATTTCTTTCTGCACGAATACATACGCAAACACAACACAGCTACTTTGGAAAAGCTGTCAAGCTGCCAGTGCACAATGCAACACTAGCACTAGCCTGGCATGAAATGCAGTACAATTACTGTAATAACTCTAGTGGGCACGATCGCTGGAACAAGGACAAACAGATTAGTTTCATGAAATCCCAGTAGAAATAATTGGACTTTAAATGATGTTGAGGTTAGCTGGTTCACATTCCTAATTAGCATTTGCACTTTCCAATGGATCTTAACAATACACTGTATAAATGTGTGTGCTTGCTCTAGTCTTGCATGGCATAGTGTATTTAGGCATGTGACTGCAAACCTCTTCCTTTCCCTTCTTCCTTTTTCATGGGGAAATATTAGCTATCTTTTTCATTTATAATGTGTACCATGAAAAATATTCCAACAGTGTCCAAACCACTGCATTAACTTCATTTTACTCTTCCAGTTTGGAGTTATCCTGCATTTTGCAAGTATACTGCATTGTACAAGTCATTTTTGAAGCTATTTCAGTTTTACACTGCCTACACAGTGGTCTCTTCTGTGTAAATGGAAAACCCATCTAAAAATTAAAATGTGTATGGCAGCAAATAAGTAACATACACGAGGTGGAAGTTTCATCTTTCCCATGTTGCAGTTTCTGCGATTGCTCTTGTAACACAAACAAGTGTAAATGATTAGTTGGTTGTCAGAAACACTTCATATTTGCTGCAGTGATCGTTCTCTTCCCACAAATTCCCCCAGCTGAGACATGTACAGTCTCTGAATTGTTGAATACCAGTCCTGCCAACACATCCATTCTCATTCTTTCTTCTGATATTACACATCTTGCACATTATTTTGCCCAATCTTGGAGAAACAATGTTTATGCAAGTAGTTACTACTTACAAGTTAAAGTGGTCAAGCGTATGCAAGGTTCCAAGGGCACTTTTTTATTGAAAACTCTTACGTCTGTAGGACCTATTTCAATGACACATATGTCATAATTGAAAATTACACTAACTTTACACTAACTAATTACACTAATTTTCTTCAGTCAGAGAGTAATTATATGCACACATGTGTGCATATGCAAAAATATACAAACATGCGAATAAGTAAATGTCCAATGTATTTCCAAATGCAGAGGAGCGGAAGAACATTTTCTTGTCATAGGAATTCTCCAATAATTCTCAAAATAATTTAAAAAAAAGTAATTGCAAAGAAGTTTAATTTCACTTCTATATATTTGTAGTTTGCATTTTAACAGAATGTCCTCTCCCAACACTAACTTTCCTCCATAGCTTCTCTCCCCCAGGAAAAGAAGAGAAAGGTGGCACAGGAGAAAAGCACCCCCATATTTCTTCAAATCTGTCTCTGAAGTCAGTCCACAGGAAACTAAGTAGGTAACATTCAGGAAGAACAGGATTGAGAATCTGTCCTGAAGCACTGATTGCAAAAAATCAGCAAGCTTTCCTCATGTTTAATAAAAATGCATCTTACAGACAATATGTGTAACTTGCAAGTGAGACATGGCATTATTGAAAGCAAAGCAAGGTTTAGCTGATCCAGTTTAGGTCCCTAAGTCTCTTGCTCTGTTTGCTGAAAACTATGCTACAAGTTCAAAAACCCGAAATTTAATACACCTGAAATTTCAGTAACTTGAGACTGATGTTCCACTCATATAGATATAGAGTGAGAATAGTCCACATTTTATGAGAACTCACATCTGCCAACAAAAACCAAACGGAACAAAAACTTAGCTGAAGTTGCTTGCACAACAAGTACAATAAAGACATCTGTAAAATTCACAAAAGGACCATCCAAAAGAGAAGGAAAATGCAAACAACAGATACCCAGCCACCACCTTCCTACCACCACCTTCTGTACGAACAAACAGATAAAGGCTTATAAGCTTTTATAAGACCAAAAGTAAATAACTCATTCTACCTTTTCACTTCTTTTTATTTATTTATTTTTTATAGAGAAAAAGAACGGGTTTTGGCAGATGCAGACTATTATAAATGAACTTTTATGAGACACATGTGTCTCTTGGATGGTCATAATACTCTCAGTTCAGTTTGTAAGCAGTTAGACTGCACATGTGGAAGATACTAAGATCTTTCTGCCAGCCTTTCAGGAGGCAAAGAAAATGAAGGCAATGAAAATACAAAGTTTGGAGAAAAACACATTCATTTTATGGTTCTCAAAAGCACATACTGATTAATCTTCCAGGCATTTAACTATAGCCACTAACTAAGCTTTATTGGTAGACACCATTTGGAAATGTCCCAGGTCACAATTCCAAATACAATCTACTGAATAAGCAATTTAGCCAGTGGGAGTACTAAAATCTAGGCAATACTAAAAATTAGTAATACTAAAAGCTGGAGAATTCAGAAGGATTTAATTGAATAAAAGCTGTGTTAAAAGAACATTTTTATAATGTGAAAATATTTCATATAAAGAAGTGCTTTCCCTAAAAGCAAATATAAGATCACCAAAACATTGCTTCTCTAACAGAATTTTTATGTGTGAACCTGCCTATAGAGCCTGGTAAGTGACTAACATATTCAAATAGTTTGAAATAAAAACTGCAATATAATTATGTCTATTTACTAATTTAGCACTCTATTCCATATTGTTCTTGCTCTGCACAGATAAAAGACACATAAAAATAGAGTAGATTAGAATATATTTTGATATACTCTGAAGACTGATCTGTTTTTTTCCTCATCATAGTGATACTATAATTTGTCACCTCATTGCTATCTGTTGCGTACAGCACCTTGAAATGTATTGCCATTTCTGAAAATATTAAATTTTGACACCTACGTCTTAGGTAATAATTCAAATCTTCAGATGAATACATAGCTCTATGTATACTATATTTATACATCTGCACCAAGCACCACCGACATTGTATAACATGACACAGTTTCTATTAGGGGAAACCTTCTTTAATACCGTTTGAGCTCACAATCCTAAAGAGCCAGCACTAATCTAAAAAAACTCTGGGGCCCATTAAATCCCAGTAAGAAGATTGGTGGCCTCATCCCGATTCTGGAATCAGACCAAATTAGGGTCTTTGACTTCAACAGCAGCAGCAGAGATCACACTAACCCGAGCAGCAGATGAGCTTTGAGCAGACTGACATGCTTGCATGGTTATGAATAAAACCTGCACTTGGGAAACCTCTACGTGGGAATGCAAGGCAGCAAAATAACAAATATTCTTGGGCATATTTATACACATGGAAACGTAATAGTAATGGTTGCGTGTGCACAACCTGTCGGATATGATGATTTCAAATGCCTGGATCCTAAACGCAGTGTAACTCATTCTGTAAAAATTCAGATCTGATAACAGCTCACAAGTTGCTCTGCAATAAAGGAGACTATTTCCCAAGAGCAGTTCAGTTCTTAGTACTTCTATTAACCTCACACTTTTGCTAAATATTGACATAAAAAGAGTAAATTGTATTCCAGGCTATAGGGAGTATGACCCTGCTCAGTATTCTTGAGAATACGGACATGGATTTCTGACTACACATATGACTGATGTATTTCTTAACACTTTCTGGCTGGAGTATGTGCTCCTGTAAGAAAGTCAGCAGTGATTCAACTCGGTCTGTTGGGATTCAGTGCAGCAGTTGAACTTTTCCAATGGGAGCTACAAATAAAAATATTTTCCTAATTTTACCTATTCTTGGATGAGCTCAAAAAACGCTCTTCTCTCCCATGCAACTGCTCCTTACGCATAAGCGTATCACTAATGCAGCAAGGGCAACCAACCATCATCTGAACCACAGAGAGTTACTGGCATGTATCAGCAAAAAATTAACCATAAACATTTTTATTTTCCACTTCAGAAAAAGAAAAGCTCTACTAGCAACATAGTCTGATTTAGAACATAATCTTGCTATATGAATTGCAAAGCCACAGAGCTCTCCCTGACCTACATTGCTGGGCTAGAAAAAAAAAAAAAAAATCACCCAGAAAACACTGCACAGTGGAGAGACACTCCTGAAATAGGAGGAGCAGCACAACGATGAGGCTTTCAGTGCTTCAGACAGAATCACACCATCAATGCTGGGGTTGTCAAGAAAAATAACTTAGCCTATTTTCTGTGGTTGCAAGCTACATCCAAGCTTCATCTACTTCAGATCAAAACCACTTCTGCTTGAGCAAGATAAATCCTGAGAGACATGCTTCACCCCCTATCAAAGCTTGGCTTTGCAAGCAGGTATTTCCTCAGCATCCAGCCCGATATTTTGTTCGCTGTATCAACAGACAGAGATACTGAAATATAAAAGGAGCCAAGCAAGCACTGCATTGGGCTTAAGTGAAAAAATTGCCTGGAGAAGATCCTAGGCTTTCATATATATGATAGGTAGCATTTTCAGGGGGTGCTAAAAAGGGTTTATCTATTTACTGGCTTGGAAACACCAGCCTGAGTGTTAACACGGGATAACACCTATAAAATAGAAGTGATGAGCAAGAGAGCTGGAGATGAAAGGAATACACTATTCTTGGCTATTTTGGTTGCCACTCAAAGATGGGGTAGAAAATCATGGTTTTCTCCCTTCTTGCAAAAAGCTTAACCAGCAACCGGTCTGTGTTATCGGGGTTTGAGTGTGCATGACAAAAAACACATTAGCCAGATGGAAAACTTGCTCCTGATGCCTGGCTTGTTTCCAACTGGTTCACTGAGTGGAGGCAACTGGAGGCAACATTTCACTAGGAAGTTTTCAGCTAATCATTTATTCTCCAGAAAATGTAGTTTCAGAGCAGCTGAACCTGTTAGGTGAATGTAGGTCAGTCTCTCTATCATCAGTTCTTACCATTATGAAAAATGACTAAAGCTTCCAAGGAATAAAAATGAAGAGTTTTTGTCACCTAAACCCATCATCTGCATCAACCATTTTCAGACACTATTAAAGAAAGGCAAGAGATCAGAGGACAAGAAACAGAATATGGATGCAGAGAGCATCTGCCTTTTTTTTTGTTGCTGTTGTTATTTTAAGATTTTGGCATTTACTCTAGTTGTAACCATGTCCTCCCCTCTGCCTAAAGGCAGAAGTTAAAGTCCGGCCTGCTATTTACTTGGTTTGACATCTGATGAAGTGAATTGGTTTTAATTCTTATCTCTACACTGTCTATATAAAATATTTACGTATTAACTGCAGAAAATACAAAATGGCACAGCTTTCTTATCTTTCAGATGAGGTTTCCCACTAAGTTTAATATAATATTTTACATATAAATATATATTATCCACTAAGTATAATAAATCTCCCCTTGAATACCACACAGCCCAGATGTTCTCCAGCTGTTACCCTCTCCCCAGAATGAAATTGGACCTTCTGTTTCTCTCTTGTAAGGGTCTAGGGCTGTATCTCCAGCCCCAGAGCTGCCACACCAGCATCGCCCATCTTGCCATATTTCCAAAACACTTAGTTCAATCTGAAGAGTTTTCTTACTTTAGATTTTGCTGTAGTGAAAAACCTTAAAAAAATAAAAAGAAGGAGCACAAACATTTTTATTTTTATTTCAGTTATCAAACAGAAGCATAAAACCTCTTCTGCTCAGCCTCCCAGTTCATTATCATGAGCTGGTCAACATAGGTATTGATTCCTAGAGCGTTATGCTGACTGAATTGACAAGTATTTTAACTCAAAGCAAGTCGCAAGGAGCATTTCAAAACAGCAAGCCAGAAGAGTTGTATATTAACTCTGTTCATTTGGAACATATTCAAGCAATACTCAGACTCCCACTGACGTGTGTCAGGTAAAATAGATCTTAACTGAATCCCCTGGCTAATCTAAGTCAGCCCTAATTAGCGGGTTTGAGGAAAGAAAACATTCTGGGTGATGACGACGGCGCATCTCAATCCACTCGCATTTACTGACGCATGCTGGGGAAGGGACAAAAAAAATTACACAAAGCTCTTCGTATTAAATTAACTGATCTGTAAGCAACGCGCAGGTCAAAAGGAAAAGCCTGGGTAGAAAAAAATCCCTCTTGTTTCCAGTAATAAGTTTCACATGCAGTGCCATTTGCAAGAGACTGCTTGGAATTCGTCAAACAATGAAACGTGCAGGGGGTAACTGAACCGCTATCCTTTAGCAAGCAGAGGGCATCTTATTACAGCGGTTTCTTTCTTGACCCTAAGGTATACCTCAGAACGGATGAAAAATTCAGTGTAATTAAAGTGTCCAGGCAAAAGCAGAGCACGTGCCTACGGCTCCCAGGAATGACCCGCCCACAGGGAGGGGAGCAACGGGGCCACGCGCTCCCCCACAGAGGATTTTTTTCCTCCAGAAAGTCGCATAGCAAGCTAGATATGGAAACCCAGGAAAACACACACATGTAACACATTTATGGCTATGGTGGCAGAGCAAAAATAAGCTCGCTAGTTTGTCCCATGGCAGTCTAACACTTTATGGAAGCATCCACATACTCTGACTTTTCTGTAGGAAAAAGATAGACATATGTGAAACCAAGTGCTCCATGAGGCTCCATACACTTCACGTAGTTTTGTCTCCAGAAAGGAATTTCAGTATTTCTGGAAGGCAAAAAGCAGCCTCTCTATTCCAATCTATTCTATCCATTTTACAATGCCACTGTCAAATGAATGTAAATAAGACATCTCGGTTCCATTTCAGCTTCACTGTGATAATCTGAAGCCACCTGAGGATGTGGAGAAACCCACTATTAATCAAACAGTCTCTCAGCTGCCTATTTCAAAAGCAGAAGCTTTACTGAAAACATGAGATTAAAAAGAAAAACAACAACAGAATCAAACAATTCACTCCAACTGTCCTCCACCCACCAAAAGTTGGGGACAGTGCTAATGCTTTTGGAGACACCAGATTGCTAAATGTGGTGCAGAGTAGCTGAATAATATAGTAACTCAATCTGTTTGATTTAGGGTTGTAGAGATAACACAAAAAGGTTCCCATGGAAACATTTGTTTTCATTTACTGCTGTCCTGCGTGATAAGAAAGTCTGAGGGGAAGGGAAGGAAGAAAAAGTATAAATTACCAATGGGTTTAGATAGCTGAGCCTTTGAAAATTAAATGTAATTATTTTACCGTTTATCTAGGCAGAGTATCTGTAGTTTTCTGATCCTACTCTGTGATTAGTAACATGTATATGCTTAGAGCACAAACTCTAAAGGCACATTCCAACCTGCTTTAGGAAGGCACTTCAACTTAGGCAACATGCAAGGGAGAGGATGACAGCTGGATACACTCGAAGCTTTTAATTAGAATGCAGTGGTCTAGATTAAAATGAAAATGGGGCAGAGAGGGAAGAGGAGGGAAAATAAATCCTAGAAATAGCAAGAAACTGTATTACAACTCTTGAAAACACCTACTTAAAGTGCAAGGAACTCAGAAATAAATGATTTCTGCTTATTTACTCCTGTCTTAGCCTAATCACTGATTCCATGTTGTCCTTTTCTTTCTCTCTTTTTTTTTAAGGTTATGTGAAATTAATATGGATCTTTCTTTCTTTCTTTCTTTCTTTCTTTCTTTCTTTCTTTCTTTCTTTCTTTCTTTCTTTCTTTCTTTCTTTC
>JAWLRI010000307.1:2371902-2391248 GCA_034781795.1 Crypturellus tataupa | reverse complement strand
GCAGAGGAGAGGAGAGGAGAGGAGAGGAGAGGATTAGTGATAATGCTCAGAAGAACACAATTAATAAAACCTATACCTAGGCTTGATACAATTCAATCTGAAATTAATTATCTGTTTGCGTACTGCCTTTCTGTTTTGCGCTGGAACCCTGACTCTTTTCCTCAAGCTACATGCTTGCAATTTCTGATCACTTTTTGAAACGTAAATTGCAAGGGCGCAATAATCAGTGAATTTGGGAATAAGAGCTGACAGGTCTTGGTGGGGGTGGATTGAAGCTGCAGATGATTAGAATCTAATCAATGGTGATAAAGGTTAGCAATATTACAGTACAGTTATTTCAGTAATTGGTCTTTAATAACAACAAGGCAGGAGAAATCCTGCCATGTCTACTTCTAGGAATATAGGAAGTCAAATGTAAGCCACCTCTTTTAATTTGGTCCTAGGAACATTTGTTGCCCCAAACACATACGCAGTACACCCCCAAACCAGGCAGATACAGAAAAGGCTGTTGCCTGAATTTGCTTATATCTAGAATTTTTCACCATTACAAGTTTAGCTGCTAATTCCATGGACTAAAATCTTAAAACCCAAGAACACAGCCAGCCTCAAACAGCTTCAATGGGAGCAGTCACATTCATTTCAAACAACACCTTATATCTGCTCACTTCAGCAGCACCGTCTCTTAAGCATAAGTGGTTTCCCTGAGGGAAAAATAACATGGCTTCAGCTCAGAGAAGCTGAACTCTACAAAGGATGCAGAAGAGGAGGAGTTAAACTTATTTCTACACTTCAAAGGTGAATGAGATTAGCCTGGGGTCACAACCTTGGGGAAGTAAAGGATGCAGTTTTTTCAGGTACCCCATATTGATGTTCTATGAAGAATAATATTGATGTTCTATGAAGAATAATATTGATGGTCTATGAAGAATAAGAATAATATTACCTATGAAGAATAATATCCACAATTCTAACTGTTAATGAGGGAGGAAAAGCAGCTTCTTTACATTTAATAAATGCAACAGTGAGTCCAATAAAAAAAAAGTCATGCAATAACTCTTCTGAAAGCTATTACAAGGAAATTTAAAGTGATTATAATGCAGTCATTTCAGAACTACAAGGACCTTAAGAGACCACAAATTTTTCACGGCTTGCACATCAGAAGAGCAAGCATGAAATCAGTTTTCAGCAGGTGCCAAAGTAGAAATGAACTCTAAAAACATATCCAGATGCTTAAAAATTAGCACTGTTTGCTACTTAATGCAGATCAAAGACCTGGATTTAAAATGTTTCCCATCTTAGATACTAGGGCTAGCTTTAGGTTTAGGCACTGGGAAGACAGGTATTATTTTTAACCTCCAAGGACCAACCAGTCAAGATCTCTAACCTCAGTTGAAACAGCCTTCCAGCCGTTTCCGACCACATATTTCTAATCTTCACCAAACCCCCCCGTTATTTGCCAGCAACAAGGACGGACCTTGTGAGTGCCCTGCACGCAGCAGTGGTGCCTCTCTTACCTCCTCCTTCCTCACGGGCGTGCTGTGCGCGGCCACCCCGGAGAACTGCTCGAGGGCGTTTTGGTGCTCCTCGCTCAGCTGCTCCTGCTGCTGCTGCTGCTGGTCTGGCGGCTGCGGCTCTGCTGGGCCCTGCTGCGCCGGGGCCTCCTGCGGATCCTGCTCCTTATCCTTGGACTCCGAATCTGATCCTGATTCCGTAGTCATGGTTGGTTATTCTGCAAAACAAGGTAGTCGCGCCTCCTGAGTATGGTTTTGTCGCTGGTGGTTTCTTAAAATGCACTCTCAAAGTAGAGGCACCATAATTACAGCGTTCTAGCCTTATTATACCTGGCCTTTAGAACTAAAGTGAGTATGAAAAGGGATTGATGGAAAAGCTTCCCTGATATAAAAAGGTCTAAACACATCCATACCTAAAGAAGACTGCATAGACATAGAATTTTACTCTACATTATAATATACAGAATAAAAAAGTTCTAAAAATTTTGTAATTCCTGAAAGAGAGCAATATATTGAAAAAAGCTTATGTAGCTTAAGGTTTAAAATCCAACACACTTCACTATGGCTAAGGTTTCTAAACCATTAGCAAGTAGAAGCTTTTGAAAATGCAGAGTCTTTCGTTCTTTGCATTTAGGTCTTTAGGTCATCAGGGCTTGAACTATTCCATACTTCAGTTACTTGAGAAAGGGCTGAAGTACTTTTGATGTCTGCAGCCAGTATACATACTAGAAACATTTCAAGTGGGCCCACCAAGATCAATGCAAATGCATAGTTCTCCTTAGGTACAGTCCTGCCCCTCCTGATTCAATGCACTCACACTTCTGTCATTTCTCTCAAAGTGCTGGAATTGCCAAATGAAAAGTACTTCCATCATATAATTCTAAGACTTGCATTAAAAAACAACATTAATTCAAAACCTTAGTACAACCATTTCAAAATTAGATTTTCCCATTAAAACTGTGTAGTTGCTACCACAGCTCAAAACTACATAGAAGCAAACTCCAACTTTAAGACAAACCATCGTGTTTCCATTCAAACAAACATTTGAAAAAAGCAGCTGTGCCAGGTCAGCAAATCAGCTGTTCTGTACTTTTATTACTTGCACCTTCTCAGTCATCACGGTCTTCTTCTGAAGCATTTTCATTTTAAATAATTCTAAACCAAATCAGACCGTTGTAATCTATTTCTGCTCATCATCAAGCCATAAATAAGTTCCTTAACCTGGTAATCATAGCTACTATGCATTTACAAGCAATTCCAATGTACATAAAACTGGTAATTCATCTGGTAGAAAGCCACTATCAATTCATAACATATGCCATCATGTTTACTAGTAGAAACAGATTCCTTAAAGATTTTTATATATATACACACATACATATAAAACATTAAAGAATGCAATATATATTTTAACCAAAAAGAAAGTAAGTTTTCTTATTTGATAGAAAATGTTTTTGATAGATCAATTAGTATTTTTATAATGATTCATGTATTCTTTATTTTAAAGGCTAAATTCTCCACTGAATATATTTCTCTGTGCAGTCATGTATAGCAAGCACTTTAACTTTTTTTAACTTTTAACAGCATTCACTTTGCATTCAGTATTTGCTTGATATGTGTGTGTGTTTCCTAGGTTTTGTATAACAAAACAGTGTGAGATAGTGGAAACATGTCACTAGAAGGCCTATGTTTGAGGCCAGATTTTCACGGTATGAATGTATGACACACTTATATTTCTACACAAAAATGAGCAATTATATGAGAAACACCCTTAAAACAACTTGGGATTCACACAATTATCTTTAACATCTACAAAAGTAAACAGTTATCTATGACTTAAAATGTTACAGTCAGCAAGGCATTTCTCTAACAAGATTTCAGACCCTTCTATCTGAGATGGTCATTTTAAACTCATGACATGCTCAGTGGAGAAAAACAGACATTTCAGAGTGACTCATCCGACCTATTTTGGGTGTTTGCTTTAAGCTAAGATAAAGCACATACTCAAGCTATTTCTTTCCATTCCCTATGACAGAAGCCTAAAAGAGTTTCTCCCGTATGAGCAGTCCATTCTCCGCATTGGGCTCCCCACATCGAATCTCCACATTCAATTATATCATCACCTTTTTCTGTATGCTTTAAAATGAAACTGCAGTGTAATGTTACACTCTCGTAGCTTTGCTTTGCCCACCTGTCACAAAGCATGTAATAACTATTCTTCATCTCATGCTACTTTGGCTGCCTTGCTTTAAAGGCACCCAAGTGCACCAGCTTCACAAGTTTCTTCCTCCACTCCGAAACCACGTTCTGCTCAACTATATGAGATATTAAACGCAAACTCATCAAGTATTCACTCAGTAACAACAATCTGTTACATGATTTTTTTTGGCAATAAATACAGCTTAGTAAGTTACAAACAAGTGAGTTCAAGTTACAAAACTATCAACAGAACAACTCCAAATGGCATAGTTGATCAATACATATTATAACACACTGAGGTTCTAATGTTTTTTGTTGTTGCTGATTTTTTTTTAAGATTATTTAAAGCGGTGTGAATAGAAAACAGCTGCCACACTTGCTCTTTTATATGAGGCATTCATCTACACAGGATAAGACTGCCAGATATATGGATCAAAAGTCTTTCTTACTTCAGATTTTATATCAGTGTTTCTGGAACATACGTATTATTAAATATCTTATATAGTTTATTTTCTAATGAACACTTGTAGTCTAGATTTTACATGGATATACTCACTAAATGAATCCCATAAAAGTCAATATATGATTTTTCATCTCAAAGAACAAAAATCCAGTTCTTAAGCTATTCTGGGAAATTTCCACACAACAGAGCACTTCATGATTTTCGAAGTTACTGTTGGAGACTGAACTCCACTTTAGTTACATACGAGGTTTTGCCCACTCTAAGAGCATTTTATTAGAAAACTTCTTGTGAATTATCTTTTTTTGCTTAAGTGATTCTCTGGATACAATATTCCTGTCATTAGTCAGACACCAGATGGATTTAATTAACCGGAGGCTATCCATTTCCAAATGTCTCCTTTATTTCCCTACGCACACTGATATGTTTAATAACAAATACTGGGGACAAAATACTATTGATTTCATGTCATTATCTTAGAGATGTAAACAGAAGCAAAGCAAACAGATTTTAAATCCAAATTCTTACAAACTTCTCACTGTTAAAATATATCACATTCCATCTAATGCAGGTCTAAGCCACACAAATTACAAGATGGAATAACAACATTTCTTGCTCATTTAGGGCATAAAAATGGGTCATTTTGCATTCTCTGGCAAACAATTACTTTTTCAAAAAAACACTTTTCAAATGGTTCATTTATTATAAATGATGTAACATCTTCCCAGGAAAATGCAGTTATTTATTAATATTGGGAGTGACAGTGATCTAGAATGAATATCTAACTGTATATTCCAGAAAAAAATCTAGCAACATAAATATTATTTGACTTCTGTTTGCATACAGAAATCTTCTGCAGACACAATTAGTTATTTCTGTCATTTTTCCAATATATTGAATTAGGTGAGAACTTATTATTGGCATTTTATTAGTTTATTTGCTACTTCTAGTCTAACTCTCTGAACCAAAAGACACTACTGAAGTTCCTTAAGCTTTCTACGATGGAGAAACCCCTATAATCGAATTCGTCCTTTTTTCCAGTAAAGAAACATACTAAGAAAGTAAAAACACCAGAGAACACTCTACATTAAGGAAATGTGGAAATACTGTGCAACACAAATGTGTATTTGGATATCAAAGTTTTGGCTTACGTTCTGCCATCAAAGATGCCAGAAGACTGGTTCAGTCTAAACTTTATACAGATGCTATTAATATTGGAAAATCTCAGTCAAAAGTCAACATGGTTGTAGAATTCAATCCATTTGAAAATCAAGAGTTTATTATTTAAAGAAAAATGTGCCAAAATCTGTGACAAGTATTTTAAAAACACACTAGAAGTGGGTGTACATTCAGCAGTTTTTAAAATAACTGCAATCACAGACAAAGAACAAATTAGGGACAAAAAAAATATACCATTAATATACCATCAAGGTATTAAAAAACATCTGCAAAAAACCTACATTTTAAAATTACTTTGATTAGATCAACTTACAGATAAGAAATCTTTTCTCATATATTCTTATACGGCACAATGTAAAAACACTTCATATGAATTCAAAAACCTGCAAACCTGCTTGTGCAAAACTTAGATCCTAAAACTTTCCGCTCCATCTGGTCATTATTACTTAGAGCTACCACTGTCTTGTGACTTGAGATACTACCGTTTCCATTACCAATTACGTATAGGCTGAAAGTAACAGGTAATTTGCTTTTTCCCATATGGGAACCAAAAATCCTATTGTCCTCTATTAGTAGTTCTCTTACTAGGCAAAGGCCAGGCCCAGGTTATGTTGTCTGCTTTCCCCTCAGCAAGTGATAATCACAATTTAGTGTATACATTCTACAAGTTATTTGGCACTTTGCGTCCCGTTGTTAGAGCACAGCCTTCTCGTGTCCCCCATCTACTGAGCAACAGAAGTCAGAGTCTACTGAGAACAGCATCTAAGGGTTAATCTACCCAGTAGTCATTAAAAAGCCTTTATTTATTTTTCACTAGCACATATTCATATATATTTGATATATTAAGTAAACTGAAATCACATTACGGAAGAAATTGTAAATTAATTCCCAAATAAATTGCAATGACTCAACAACATGGAGCCAAGCATAATTAAATGAACTATCCATAGTCACTAACTATTTCCTGCAATGCAAAGATTAATGATTTATATATAAAAACATCTTTGATCTAATTAATTCTCTTTGTGGAAAGTTCTCCTATAATTGCAACAATTTCTAAAGATTAGCATAAATCACTGCAAAGATCCAACTTTGAAAGTTTCGTAATAGAATAACGATTCCATACTTTAAAATCAATGTTCCACATAACGAGAACCATATTTATACAGTAATGACCCCTGATGAGAACAGCGTATGGGGAACAGTATTGAACCAAGAGCGGTAACAGAAACGTCGATATACGATTCTAGAAAAGAGAACACAGTAGCTCTCTAAGCTTGAAATATAAACTGCTCTCATGCAACTGCTTTACATCTCAGCTCCTCTTATTCCAATTTGTTCCTTATTAAGATAAGGATTTTTTTTTTTTAATCAGCTTTAATTTGCATGAAACTAGGGTTTGTGCCCGTAAGGGTCTAAGGTTCAAAAGCCTGGAAGGGAGCCTGTTAGGCAGGCAATGGCCTTAGGAAAGGTGAAAGGAAGGACTCCTGGTACAAGGGGCACACGTTGAGCTTGACAGTGTGCTAAAAAAATCTTTCTTTGCTCATTAACATCCTCTGTCAAAGCCTCAGGTGACTGGAGAAAAGGGAGCAAGGAAAGACCAAGAGTTTCCACAAAGCTTACGGAGTGGGATACACAGATGGTGAGCTGTGTTATGGCTTCCCAACTGGACAGGATGGTGAACCTGGAGCCTGGACCCACTACCCAGCTCCTACACTTTTACCTTTGCTTAGCAACGTACTGGACCATGTTTCACACTTAAACCAGTAAAAGATACATATAACATAAACATGCAAGAATCAGCCTGCGGCAAAACACACACAATCAAAAGAAAGTCAAAAACATAACATGAGAAATAGAAGAAATGACACAAGGGAGAAACTTGTTGAATACAAGGCACCATTAGGCAGGAGTACCACGGTAGCACCACCACAGAATGGGGTACAAGGTACCACAGCTCTGATGGAGTAAGTTTTGGGCCCAAAGCAAAAGGGAGACTCTAGAAAGGCCAGGCAGGTCCAAGAAGAGACGTGATGGCAGTGCTGACGCGCATCGCGCGAGTTAACTTGTTCGCCTGGTGCTCTAAAAACGTGCCATGTGCAGACTGCTCTGAAGTCTCCTGATGAAGTTCATACTGGGAGAAGCAGAGGCAATATTTGAATAAGGAGTGGGAAGAGGCATCTGAGACCCTTCACCGGACACATCCTTCAGACGGGCAGGAAGGAAAGGTGATGGCAGACTTCAGCCATCCAAACCTCCCCATCGCCACCTCTCTGGCAAGCAAGTCCTACAAGGAGGCCAGCTAAAAGGAAATGCAGCTGGCTCCTTCCAAAGAGACAAAGTTCTGCCTATAAAGGTGGAACTGCACAGCATTGGGAAGGTTTTAAGTGAGAGAAGAAAAAGAAAAACAAGGACACATAACTTAAGGAGGAATATAAAAGACCTGCATAAACATAAAGGACAAATGAAGACTAAGATGCAAAGTGACTTACAATCAGTGTGTAATGCTGCAAACAAGAAAAGATTGTATAAATACATTTGCAGGGAAAAAAAAAAAAAACAGATCCATTACTTAACACAAAATATCACACAAGAAAGGTTGAATTATTCAATTCACTGTTTCACAATGGTTGGTTGTGACCATCTATTGAGCAAGCCGCCTTTCACCTAACGTGTAGGATGTGCAGATGCAAGCTGCAATAAGGATGAAATAAATACAATAGTAAGTCAGATGTGCACAAGTCAGCAAGAACCATTGGAAATTACTACAGTACCTAGGGAACTGCTCATGACCATCTCTAAAGCATTAACCATTAGCAGGCAGAAAACAGAAGAGGCCAGGTAGGCCTATAAAAAGAAAAGATGAAACATAGCACCTGATTTTACAAATGGAGAATGAAAATCTAGAAATTATATCCTACTTTTAAAACCATGGAAGTTTTTGGAAGATATTGCTAGAATATTTCTAATCTTGTAAAAATAATGACATTAGAGAAACAAGCAGTCAAAATGAATTTATCAAGAAGAAGTGATGTCAAACTAATGCAATGTCTATCTGGCTTTCAAGGGGCATCTGTCCTAGCTGATAAAAAAAAAAAGTGGTACACATGACAGAGCCTATCTTTAGCTTTAGCAAAGCTTTTAGAACAGTCCCACATGACTTTTTCATGAGCAAACCACAGAAAGAGTTTAAATAATTTAGAAAAGGGATTTAAAAAAATATCCTAAGAATAAGATACTATTCTTAGATCCAAGAACACTTATCAGTAGCATGTTGGCAACCTATAAGAATGTGTAAGTTGAGGCATCGCAGCCTGTCCTGGGTCTAGGGCAGTAGTGAATAGACAACAGAACAGCGAGTACAGTCACATGGGAGGAGACTGGGGCAGAAGCATGTATCTGCTGAATCAGTCTACATTCCAACGGATCATTCCAACAACAATGGAGAAATCAGAGCTAAAAAATATGGGAAACTGCTGGTTAGGCAGCAGTAATGAAGCAGCACAGGGATCTGAAGTCACACAGTAAATGAGAAAAATTTCATCTCCGACATGCTAACAGGACTGTCACATGTGAAACATGAATTTGACCTGTTTTGCCTTCTTCAGAAACAGGGAGATATATATGGCACATTATATTCCATTGTGGGATGCTATTTCTTGAAAAATATGTGTTAGAGAATGTCAAGAAGAGAGTAGCAAGAATGCTAATAGGTTAGGAAAACACGACTGGTGAGGAAATGTTTAAGGATCTAGATTTGTTTAGTCTGGGAAAGTGAAGGGAGGGGGAAAGTGGCAAGAGCCGCGCAATACATACGAGTTTCTTGCAGGCAGAAACTAATTACGCATTCCCCGGCTGCGGGATGGGAAGAGCTCGGCTGGCACCATGTGTGATTTAGAATAGATGACACACCATCTACAAGGACAGTCAAGAGAAGCTCTCCCTAGTCACTGTGCAGGCATTGCTGGAAATTATTTTGTACATATAAACAGCAGTATCAGAATTCACTGGCTGCAACCCTACCAGCTTTTTTTTTTTTCTTTTTTTTTTTTTTTTTTTTTTGGTTCTGCTCCCTACTTCCACTTGGCACAGTAATTCTGAATTCACAAAGTCCATCGGCTTGATTAGGGATGGACTAGGCAATATTTTTATTTCTTCTTTACCTTTATTTCTTACCTTTATCATTTCAGTGACTCAGTAAGCACTACCCAGTTCTGTTCTGTTTTGTTTTGTGGATGGGCAGCTTTCCACAGCAATAAAACCAGAATCGCTGCAATTTCTTTTGCCCCTCCTGCACATATGGTTTAACAAGAGCATGACCTCTGCATAGCTCCCTGAAGACACCGCATAATCTTTTGGAGGTTGTATCAATTAGGACACCCCAAGGCTATCTGAACTTCTGAAGAGGATTAGAGAAAAATCAGGACATCATAAACCTATTCTGGAGGTGTTTTCCCATCCTGCTGTTCCATCTCCATGGATTTAATGGACAGGGAAGAGAATCACATTTTCCTCTTATACCTAATGCTCTCTACGTGTTGCCGACTTCCTGTGCCGCTGCAGCCTTCCCTGCGCCCAACCTAGAGGCCGGCTCTGACTCAGGTCCCCACTCCTAGAGCCCCAGCCATAAGGATTCACCCCAAAAACGCTCAAAAAACCACGATCATGGCCACAGCCAGCCCCACTTCTCGCAATTTTTACCCAAAGCTTCAGTTTCAAGTAAACGGCATACATTAAGTTGGCAATCGTACAAATTCCTGGGAGTTCTGTAGGTAACTGTAGAAGGGCTGGAGGTAACTATAGAAAAGCACAGTGATTCAACCCAAGACTGTTGTTTCTTTCAGTCCAAAAAAAAAAAAAAAGGGGGAAAAAAAAAAAAAAAATTATTGATAAACATTAGAAACTGATTATAATGAACTTCAACAAACTGCTATCCCTCACGGAAAAACTCTTATCGACACAAGCATTGTGATTGCATTAAGATACGACGGGGAGAAATAATACACAAATAACTGAATAAATAAGCCTGCCAGGGAACAATGGGGAATTAAAGGCAGGGGGAAGAGAAAACAGATGTGAGGAGGAAGAAAAGGAAATGAAGGAACCAATAATCCAAACTAGCACAGCCTCCCACAGATGCTGATGAAGAGATGATTAGGTATAAACATCACCAACTTTACCCTTTTCTCATTTCAGTTAAAAAAAAAGTGAAACCCAAAAAAAGGGAAAATGCAGCAAAACTGCATGTAGTGATATGCTGACTACAATTGATTGATAAATATTTAATTCAACAACTAAAACGTCAAGAAAAAGCCCTCAATGGTACGCCCTGATTCTCTGTAAACAAGAAACTGATTATTTTAATTTACATTTACTTCAGTTTCTGACCTTTCTGAATTGCTCTGCAGCCCAATATTCACATGGGATTGATTGTGCACCATTCACTATTTAAGTCTTATTTAATGCTGTAGAGACTGAAAGTGCTTCAGGCACCATATCTTTAGAGCTCATACTTTCTTGCACTGTGTAGAAAATAGAATCAATTTTAAATTAAAAAAACAAATGCTGCACTAGTTGCTGACATATGACAGGTGTAGTAGATTACCACACTACCCTCAGGCCAAAATACTGTTTCAAACTGTTACAAATGCGTTATCCTAACACCTGTGAGCAGCGTTTTCTCTCACACTCTACACAAACAGACTGTGCCACAGTCCTTGCAAGCTGGTGACCTGCCTAACTGCACATAAGCGAAGGGATTAGAAACGCGAGGTACCAATCAGAGCACCATGCAAAGGCCTCCTGCTCCATCCCAACAGAGGTTTATCTTACCAGCTCCAATGACGTAAAACCCTACAAAGAAAAGAAAATATCAGAGAATAAAATTGAAAATATCAACACAACTTCTATTATTTTCTTGGCATCTTACTAACCAGGACTCGATGAAGAATCCAGTTGCTTCTGCTTCCTTTTATGTAGTGGGGCTTTAGCAATTCGCAAAGAATCAGCCACCACTGTATCACTGGCAAGACTGATGTAATATTATATTTTCTGGTTTTGCAGTTACTGGATACTTTTCCACATTACTATGTTCTTTTTTTTTTTTTCCCTATTTCCTATTTTTTTCTTTTCTTTTGTTCAGTCTCGTATGGATCAGAAATGGGGAAAAAAAAAAGGAAATGTTTGAGGCTGAAAAGACAGATATTTGCAGATGGCCTGCTAACGCTTCCTGCTGCCAGAGACCATCTTTTCCATCACTTGCTACAGGTGTCTTCCAGCAACAGCACATGAATACCACAGCTGCAAGCCTCAACATGGCCAAATGTGCCACTACCCTCAATTATATTCTTTTTTTTTTTTCATAAAAATGTCCAAAATTGAGCCTTTTTAAAAATTTCTTTAAGGGCTCATCACCATTTAGTTCACAAGGAAGATAGCAACTGTGCAACACCAAGAGGCAGCGCAACTACTTTCCTTGTGTTACACCAGGCGAGCGCTTGCTCTCTAGACACTGGGGAATTGTAGGTTGTTTGCAAGAACACCACATGACATTTTTTTGACTGCTGGATTAAAATAATTGGAAAAAAAAAAAACTATCAGAGTCAGGCAGGCAGAAAAGAAAAAGTTACAACATCAAGTAGCAAAAAAAAGATGAGCGAACGCTGAATCCATAGCAGGTCCTACTGAAGTAAATGGAGTTCTGTGTGAGGCGCCAGATCATGCTGTAGCTAAAGTGCCTCTACTTCATTTTCCTCTCCCCCACACACAATATCATACTTATTTTATATCCCATTTTTTAGCTCTCTAAGGCATAAATGTTTCTGTCACAGTCAGGCTATATTATGATGCTTCACAGTGTGTTTTGCAGTAATAACTTTGTTTTTCTAAAATAGATTATTCACTTCATAGCTAGATTTTAATCTCCTGGGCATTCGCACCAGATTTTGCCTTAAAACACATCCTGCAATATCAAGTAACAGACTTCCCAATTTGGAGCGTTGCATCAGGAAATCACAAGCTCCCCAAAGAAATTAAAATCTTGCAAGCCTAAATAACCCAAACTGTGTCATCAGACAGCTAGATATTTATGTTTAATCTCTTCTGGGACCCTCATATGCCTCTCAGTTCAATTACCTGCTATAGTTTACAAAAAGAACTGTTCAACGGGCACAAGCAGGTGGGCCACAAAATCCAGGCTCTGAGTTATATTGTAAAGAGAAAAACATTCTTCCATCTCCAACCAGATAACAAGGTGCCAGATGATGGGAGAAGGTTCCAGCTGCAAAAATGCAACTCAACTTTCCCGCCCAAATTCAAGTGCATGTACTAGAAGACCACCCTTGATGTCAACATACCATCAGGAAGACAACTCCACCCGCTCAGCTTCTCAAATGGACCAGCTGTTAAACCATTTCTTGGACTCAAACCAAGATCTGCAGATGGTGCGGGAGCGCAGGCTTCGAGGAACGAATCAGTCATACTGGAGACGCGCTTTTGACAAGAATATTTACGGTGGGCCCATGCATCTGTTTAGCAGAGCGGTGTAGCTTAAAATCACCCTCCCAAATTTGCCAAATGGGTCCACTTTAGCGCATGTTTCCAAAGCACTGGAAGTTCACACACATTTTTACCGTGCACAGTAGGTACATTCTTGAAAGACTTTTACACGGTGAACTCCACAATTAATTAGATACAAGCATCCTCTATCTTCACTTACATCTCCGTAAACCTAAAATCTTTCATCACTCGTGTAGCTATTTGGAAGTGTGGAGACTCACACTCAGCAGGGCTTTACAGTGAAAATAGTTACAATTAAAGTAGGTTTTTAGCTCTTTCATCTAACAAACCCTCAAAAGTATGCCTAGTAATTACATTACGTACATTATGCATGACCCAATGTTACAGTGGATTGTGCTGTCTCTGAGAAGACAAGTGACCAGAAGCAGCATCTCCTCCTAGATGTGTGTGACTACCTTGGGTGTAGGTATACAGAAGTGACAGTATCTCAAACAGCAGTTTGGGCAATGGTGGCAGCCTGCTGAGTTTCAAAGCTGCCTCCTGTGCTGACCAGGAAAGTGCACAGCAGTGTTTGCCATCCTTCCCCTGAAGCTGTGCAGGAACGCAGATAGATGCCTTGGGCACAAGACCGGCCGCATAGTTCTCACTGTTTTATGCCAATCCATTCCTTTCTGTACCCTTCAGATCACAGCACGGCATGTAAAATCCAGCTTCTTGATACTCCACATTGCACAGGAGCGTGGGAGAAAAGGTAACTATTATGTAGAGGAAAGACTTGGCTGATAAGGCATTTAGAATTTCAGAGTTTAACTCACGAAATACCTTCATGGGCAATTCAGTCTTCTCAGAGGATTTATTAAAAATACAGAGACTACAAAGAATGACAAAGAATGACTCCCTACTACATTTATATCAGTGTGCTTCAACAACTGAAAAATTATTCTAGTATGTACAGTTGACGCTAGTTAAAATGACTGAGATGAAGACAATGAATTTTGCTCCTTCTCCTGTGTGGATCACTTTACAATCCGTTATTATAATTTTTTTCTTGTAGGGACAGAAATCCTCAAGCCACTATCCATATGGTTATTACATCTGAACTAAAAAATGAATGAAGTAATCCGCCCACTGCCGAGAAGTCACAGATGCCCCAGGGGAGAGCGCAGTCCTGCAGCTGGGGCTCAGTTGGTTCTGCAGCCGGGGCTGTACGCATGCGCTTCGCCTGACCCGGAGCCACAGAAACCATCTCATAAAAATCATTTCATTTTCAAAAAAAAAACCTTTTTCCAAAGGCCCGCGAAGAAGAAAGAAATCAAGTAGCCTTCCTCCCAACGACCATTCCGAAGTGGTTCACACATGGACATCGGTACATGTGCTTCACGGTCCCACTCAGAGCCCTCATCTAAACGGCACCTGGTACACATACATGTCACCTGTCACCGAAGCCCTACGATGATGACATTTCTACGCACACGAACAATCACTCTGTTTCCCTAGCCTCACTGTTCAGGAAAACCTTCCCTCATGTCCAACCCTGTTTTTCCTACTTGAAATGTAAGATCACCCCTGTGTGTCCTCACTGCTGGGGATGTGCAGCCATCCCTGCAGCTCGTATGTTACTGCCTCCATCTGGCCTCCCCTTGACCTGTTCCTGCAAGTCCTATTTTTAGACCTCTTTTAGACTTTTTTCTCTATTCTCTGCCCAGTTGTGCCGCCTCCTTCGGGAGCTGTAGTATGCAACCCCTCCTTTAAGTAGAGAATCAGTTCAGCTTACAGGTGCTCAAGAGATCGCAAAGATTACCCTGAGTTTTAAAACAATCTCTTCATATATCTGGGAACTAAGTTCACCTGCTTCACAATATTATGACACTATCAACCTCGCTTTTGACTTGGATCCATTCATAATCCTACATCGTTTTTTACAAACTGCTGCCTAAAGATCTTTTCTGATTGGAAGAAAATTATCTTAAATATATCATCTTCAGTATAAAATAAACAAGAAAGAAATCTACTATTTTGACAGTCATAGTTTAGATTTGACATTTAATATAAAAAAGTCCTTTTTTTTGTGCTGTGGGTCATTCAAATAAGCAAGTGAAATACTACTAATGTGCAAGACCTAGTTTCAGTGATGGAGCCCAGCGCCTAAGTGGCGCCCAGCATCTGAGGAACATCCAAGGCACGATACTTTTATTTATTAAAATATCAGCAAATACAATCTGGGAGTGTGTCCAGTTTCACTTACAGTTTCCATCCACTGCTGAAATGGTCACTCCAGAAATACCCATGCCTCCCATGTAACATCGCCAGGTGATAGAAGCATTAGCAATTTTTGGCCAGTGTGACACCTCAGCACATTTTTTGCAGCGGCTGATAATATCTTCTCCCCTGCTCCTCAAGAACTTCACTTCTCATCTGATTTCGAGAGCCTCACGGGACATTAAGGTGACCTGAGTGGCAGTGCTGGGAGTGCCATAACTTATTAATAAATCAGGAGCAAGCTCACATCTGCTAGCAAATCAGGGGAAAGTCTATCCCATTTTATGGTCTCGAGCCCATTAAAATATGTATTACTTCAGTCTACCTGTCACTTCTTGTAATATGCTTAGGTGAACACATGGCTGCAAGCCAGAACTCAGAAACCTTCCAACACAAGTAGTGCTTTGGGGGAAAACTTACTTGCAACAGAAGTGTCAGTTTTCTTTGGGTACACAGGCAAATGTTTGCATCAACCTCTACTGAACCAAAAGTTAAATGGTGAGTAAAGAGTGTAATTTCAAGTTAATCTGGACACCTTAACATCTGATTGCAGGTGAGTCTTTTAACTCATATTTTAAGACAGTTTTGATCTTCATTCCTTAATGACAAGGTAGAAAGTACATAACCCTGAAAATTAAATAATCACATCACTCTGTTAACAGTCCGTCAGAGTAAAGCAGAAAAGGTTTTTGCAGAAGACACAACTGATCTGATTTCATTACTTGCAAAGCAAACGAAGAGGCACTTAAGGGGTCACATGGTAGGTTCAGATGCAGCTCCGCAGCCCATTCAGTGCTACCTCCTCTACAGAGGCTGCCACAGATAAGGCCAGGAGGGACCCGGACTGGGCTGAAGTGGCTATTCTTGCCATCACTGTTATCTACAGCAAACGTGCCGTGGGGAAAAGACGCCAAGCAACTACCGATAAGAAACAGGAGATACCCTTTTGTTAAACTGGCAGACCAGTGGCTGGACAACAGCTTGCATTCAGCGGACTGAAAACCTTCAGAAAAGATAGTCCAAGCTGGTTTAAATAGCTACGAGTGTAGACTTGGTTATTTAGGAGTTCTTAAGAAGAAAAGCAGCTTGCAGCATTTTAGGGAGGGGTGCGGAGGTTTTTGTCTAATCCATTAGTAAAATCAGAAACATGGCAGAATCCTTTGTGCCCAGAATTGCATCCTAACCTCAGAATGACAGATGTAATTAATGGATTTTCTGAGCAGAGGGGAGAAAAATGATCAACTGGGGAAAAAAATATCAGCAGCCTGCAGAATGGGCAAGTTAAAGGTCTCCTTTTTTTCCTCCTTCACACAGGATAATGCTCCCCAAATATATGTCCAAGGCTCTTCCCTCTTTTAACCCCTTTTAATCTTTCTTAGCCTCATAAAAGTGCCCAGTATTCAAAAAGGCAAGGGTTCTCTTTACTTCATTTACAATTCAGCGCATTGCTTGACCTATGCTGACACAGAAAACTCATAATGTTGTATTTCAGTAAAACAGTTTAAAGGGTGCAAGTTTTCACCATTCGCAAAGTGAACCCAATTTTATGAGTTTTCTTTTTCTCTTCTACTTCAGAGGACAGGAAACGCCTGCCTGCTGTGAATTCTTGTCCAGCGTTTTAAATACCACACAAAGTGCTTGCTTTCCACGGCCACCGAGCGTCCAAGGAACGCAAGCGCTGTAAGAAAGAGAGGTGTAAATACCTCTGTCCTTTTCTGGCAAGTGGAAAGCAGCCGCGCTGCACGCAGAGCCAGCAGTCGCTCAGGGCCACAACACATGCTGAATTTTGGATGCTGCCCTGAGCCTGCAATTCACATTCACGTGAGTGGTACCACAGCAGGGCAAGGACAGAGCCGATCTGCAGGACAACGAACTGTCCCACCACATCAGCTCCAGCTGCCAGCGAGACAGGCAAGCCAATGAAAAGCTACAAATGCTGGTGTTAAAACCATACAGCTATTTTTCAAGAAGCCGGGAGTGCTACATTATATACTGCAGCCAATATTATCAGTCATATTTCTTTATGATCAGTCCTAGTAAATTATGGAAGGTAAAGCTGAATTACTACCTTTTTTTGTAACAGCCCAAGTGTCTTAACATTCAGAAAACTCATAAGAGAGCCCTTCATAGTTTGTTACACTAGATCCTCATTTTTGTGCTCTATATCCTTTTAATTTTCAAGGTAGATCATGAACAACCATTAATCTATTAAATGTATTATAAATAAGGTTATATGTTTGAATTAATTTGAATTTCCAGGGAAGGAGTTTCCTGAACTTACTCCTTTAATTCTCAGTGTACCAGTAGGCTACTATAGCACTGCAAGGTGGACAGAGATTTTTCGCTGCAAGTGCATAAACAGCAATCTTAAAATGCACATCCAATAGGAAAAAAAAAAAAAATACAGAACTTCTACATATATTATTAATCATCTATACAAGAAGAATAGCAATTCCAATGCAATGTCAATATTTCATATGTGTTTAAAACACTCTTCAAAATTAATATATATATATATACACTTTTTTTTCCCAAAAGTTGGATTATGTTATCTATTTTGTCCTCTCAAAGGAGGTGGTGCATGAAAAAATAGATTCATTAGGACACGTATGCACCTAACAAGCCCAAGTCTGGTACATATTCCTCCCAGCTCTTCTTCAAACTACATAATTTATGTAAGGAAAGGCCCATGTCACATAAGAAAATGATGGTGGTTTCAGTCCAAACCAAAGTACTTCCATGAAAAAACCTAACTCCAATCCTGCAAAAAATGACAGAAAGGGAACACTGGTCAAGCCTCACCACTATATCGGCTATAACTGTCCTAGGAATTTAGCACTGTTAACCTCACTCACAGTACCTGATCTACAAAGCAATACTCCCACGCTACTTAACTAGGTGCAGAAGAATTTCCTAATCTAGTGCTTCCAAAGGCAAAAGAAGTTGGGATTTTCCTTTACGATGTAGGTTCTCAACACAAATTCTGGCGTGCTTACAAATCACATTTCCCCACTTACACTGACACAGGGTTTCTACATCACTGTTTTAACTTGCAAACAAATTGCGCACTCAGCTTTATGTGTGGAAGCCACAAAATTTGATGTATGGAGGTTTGCATGTCAAGGCATAAATGACCTGTGTTTGTTTTCTCAACATTCAAAGCCAGCATATGTTTGGCTCTACACTTTATTTATGTTGTATATGTACTTTGCCTCTTCGAAGCCTACAGCAAACAGCTGTCATTAACATTCACTCCTTCTGCTAACACTTTCCCTAATCCCTAACTGGCTTTCCAGCCTATAATTAAACTCTCCAGCTGCCACACTTGGAGATGGCACCAATATGTAATGTTTGTTTCAAAGGATTCTCTCAAAAACTCTACAGTTTCTAAGAGCATGGGCTGGCCTCTCTTATCAGCAACTGAAGGTCTTAGGCCAAAAGCCTTCTATTTACTTACAGGTCACCCTTTCTTTAAGTAGGGAAACCAAATGACCACAAAATATTAATTGCATCAATATAGTTTTATACTACCACTAGAGTGCAAAGTGTTTGAAAACTAATGGATGAAAGCTGTAAATGTTTCCAGATTTTTCACGGCAAACACACTGAAAAGAATCACATATCCACCATGACTAACAAAACTGCTCAATCTAAGCCCAGCTCTGCAACGAAAGAATTTAGATTAAGACATTCTGAACAAATGTAATGAAAGACCAAACATGCTTGCCACATTAGATTTGGGTAAGCATTTACAATTCACAAATCTGGTTTTCATTAAAAAAAGAAAATAAATATAAATGATTCGTTTTCTAAATGGAGAAAGCTGACAACTTTGTCAGACGCTGTAGTCATCCCAAGAGGATGTTATATTTTAGAAAATCGCTGGTTTTACAGCTGAAAAAATGGAGGTGTCTGAAATAAACACCATACTTTTTCGCAACACTGCATATCCTCCCCGTGACAACTTAACTAGCTAGATTAGAGAGAACATAGTATCTGCAGGCCCATACACACCAGGCTTGGGAGAAGAATCAATAAAACTTGCAGATCTGGGAGAAACATCTCCATCAAATCATAGAGTCACAGAATGCCTAAGGTTGGAAGGGACCTCTAGAGGTCACCTAGTCCAACCCCCCTGCACATGCAGGGACACCCAGAGCACATGGCACAGGGCTGCATCCAAGCGGGTCTTGAAGATCTCCAGAGAAGGAGACTCCACA
>JAWLRI010000307.1:2334558-2362219 GCA_034781795.1 Crypturellus tataupa | reverse complement strand
ATAAATGTATATAATTTATATATATATATAAGTGTATGTACGGCAGTCTGCTTGCGGACCCCCAGCGCCAGGGCACTATCCCCGCTGCCCGCAGGGTGGTCACGGCGCCCGCAGGGCCGCAGCGGCGGGAAGGTACCTGGGGGGCGCGGAGAGGAGCGGAGCGGAGCGCGGTGCTGAGCGCGGTGCTGAGCGCGAAGCGGAGCGGAGCGGAGCAGAGCGGAGCGGCGTGGGGGGAGCGCGGGCAGCTCCCGGCGGCGGCGGCCACGCGTCAGCAGCGGCAGCGCAGCGCGGCTCTGCCCAGAGCCAGCAAATCAGGCTGCGCAGGGAGGCAGGGAAAGAGCGAGAGGAAGAGGAGGGAGGAGAAAGAGAAGGGGAAAAAAAAAAAAGTGTGTGTGTGTGTAGGGGGGAGGAGGAAAAAAAAAAAAGAAAAGAAAAAAAAAAAGGAAACCCTGCACGGAGGAAAGCGCCAAAAGCAGGCAGGTTTCTGCAGAGAGGCTCCCCCGCTGAGCGGGGATGCTCCCCTCCCGCTGCGCTCCGCTGGGATCTGCACCTGCGTCCGGAGGGATCGCACCGCTTTGGGATCTGCTAAACGAGTCCCGCCGCTGAGGCGGGCGCGCGGAGCTGCTGCAGCCGCAAGGAGACCCAGCTGCAGGGGGGCTGCCTGCCCGGGAACTCGAATCCAGCAGCCGGACACGCTCTGGCTTTGATTTTCCTGCGGGATTTTTGTGCTGGGGAATACCACTCTTTCAGATTTTAATTTCCAACCACAGAGCACGTGCTCTAAAAAATCTGGAGGCCCTTCCACTTGACACGATCACCAAAACAAATATGAGTCCTTCCTCCCCTGAGCTACATATCCAAGAATGATAACATAAAACTGAGAACAACTTTGAGGTCTTGCTAGGCCACCCCCAACAGAATGAACCTCTCAGGCAGCAGCAAAAAATGGGAGCCCAGCACTGACGGACTGCAGTGCTGCTGCAACACAGTGGGTGAATTGGGCTTATTCCTTCTTTAGACAGCTTATTTCAAGAGCTCCCCAAAATAACAGGATCCAAATTTTACTCAGGCCTTTGGTACGAATCACGACAGGGGAAAAAATACTCCCTTTAATTAGCAGCATCTCTGGGGGATGTAAGAAGGGAGAGTGGTCCTGACGGCAGAGCGAGGATGTACACAGGGCTGCCAAACTGTGCAGCTCCATCCTTAACGCAGAAATATAACACGTCTCCCCCCTGCTTTTCACCTGATAGGCAGAGCTACCATTTAGCAGATCTGGCACACAGTTACAGGCATAACAGAGAGACTTCACAAGGAAAACACGTGCCACCTACTAAGAGACGGCGCACCTAGTCACGCAGTTTAAATAAGCTCACTTGTATACTATTCTCTACTAGGAACTCTGGAAGTCATCATGGATCACAAGGGAATGGACTTGACAGCTAAGACATATATTAGCGCTAACAAGGTTTGTTTTTCTTTTTTTTTTTTTTAAAGGACTGAATTGGTTTGAATCAAATCCATTTTCAAAAGCAAGCTAGGAGACCTAAGAAATATCATTATTTACAAGCAATGCAAAATACAGTAGTTTAACCTTTTGCAGCCTTTCTATTATAAAAGAACGTGTCGATAGAGCTTTTGAGCAGAGAGACAGGGTGGAGCATCAGTTCATCACAGCAATGTACGTTGTCCTTGGGCAGTACCACAAGGGGGTCTGCCCCACGGTTACAACGTGCGCTGCGATCCCTTCGGTGGATGCATATACTGCATCTATAACAGCATCTTTCATCTGAGGATCCAGAAGGCTTTAAGGCACATTAATTTAACCTCAAAATATCAAGTGATATTAATAGGCTGTTCCTAGGAGCAGGAAATCTTTGCAACAGATATGAGGTAGCTGGTACCTTTGGGTTACAGATAGGGCCTGCCTTTCAGAGCACTGAAACACAGTATCCCTGGCAGGAAAGTTGCTAAGTTTTTAATACTACCTTTTAGTTCTGAAAGGGCTTAGTTTGCCAGCTTAATCAGCATTTTAAAATTATTATTATTAAAAATCTGATCTTCCAGTAATTTCTACCAGGCCCTATTCCATTACTGTTCCCATAAGGGTAGGAAACATGAATACTTCCCCTAAACTTCACTGGAGTTATACCAGTGTTAACTGAAAGGAAACTCAGACGACCACTAGTACTAAGAAAAATCTCTGCTCTCTGCCTTTGCTATATGCCAATAGTTTTATTTCTGCTACTTTGTTGCATTTACAGAGCTTTGAATATCAGGAGCGAGCGAGTTAACAGTTTCAGTGAGGAGAGGTGTTATGGCTGGAGCTGGTACTGACAAGGACTGGAGAGAGATGTGAAGGTTAGGGGCTGCGGTGACCATGAGATGGAGGTCAGGATGCTGCATGGAGGAAGGAGGGCAGTGAGTAGGAGCACCAGCCTGGACTTCAGGAGAGCAAATGGTGGCCTCTACAGGAAGCTGCTTGGAGGAGTCCCATGGAGTAAAAGCGTAAAAGTAAGGGGGCTGCCAGAGAGCTGGCTCATAATCAAGCATCACTTCCTCCAAGCCCTAGATCTGTGCATCCCTGTGAGTAACAAGTCAAGCGCTTAAGAAGTCCAGGCGGAGGTCTGCTGCCAGCAGTGTCCCCCAGGGATCAATACTGGGTGCAGCCTTGTACAACTTACTCATCAGTGGCCTGGACAAAGGCAGAGTGCACCCTCAGCAAGTTTTCTGATGATCTAAAACCGGGAGGAGTGGCTGATACCCCAGAGGGCTATGCTGCCGTTCTGAGGGACTTGGACAGGCTGGAGAGATGGGCAGAGGGAAACCTTAGGAAGTTCAAGGGAAGTGCAAAGTCCTTCACCTAGGGAGGAATAACCCCATGCACCGGGACAGGCTGGAGGCTGAACTCCTGGAGTTCATCTCTGCAGAGAAGAACCTGAGAATCCTGGTGCACAAGAAGTTAACCATGAGCCAGCACTGCACTCCTGAGGCCAGGAAGGCTAGTGGTGTCCTGGGCTAAATCAGGAGAACATTGCCCGCAGGGTGAGGGAGGGCAAAGCCCAGCAAAGGGCTACGAAGGTTACTGGGACAGTGGAGCACTTCTCATGAGGAGAGGCTGAGGGATCTGGGCCCATTTAGCCTGGAAAAGAGCAGATCGAGAGCACTCTCTTAAGTGAAGATGTCAAGAGGACATCTAGACTATTTTCAGTGGTGCCCAGGACAAAATAGGACAAGGTACGATAGGCACAAACTGAAACACAGGAAGATTATCTGGATATGAGGGAAAACTTCTTGACTGTGAGGGTGAGAGCCCTGGAGCAGGTTGCCCAGAGAGGTTGTGGAGTCTCTTTTGCTGATGATATTCAAAACCCACATGGACACAATTCTGTGCAATGTGCTCTAAGTAACTCTGCTTCAGCAGGGGGATTGGTCTAGATGCTCTTCAGAGGTCATTTCCAACCTCAGTGATTCTGTGAATTTTCCTAGTTTCCCCTACCAGCATATGAAAATACAACTTTCTTGGGAAGGAGGAAAGAGTTCCTTGCAGGTCTCTGACATGATGTAAGCAAGTTACAAGTGGGGAAAGGAAACACAAGTGGGGAATGGGGCACATACACTTCTTCAATGGGGCCATCAGTCAGGGGAGAGGGGCTGCAAGGAGAACAGGTCCACACGCAGCCTTTGACTGGGATGAGAGCTTGTTTTTGTGCGAGAACAGAATAGAGAGATGCACAATCTCTGCCAGGGTGGAATGAATAGGCAACCGTGGTAGAGAAGGGACAAGGATTATCGACCTGCCCTGGGAACTGCTGCCTAAAACATTCTTGTGATTCCTCTAATTGATTGGACATGGCATTCAAAATAGCACATTACAGAGAAGTAAGACACAAAAAAATGCCATCAAACTCAGTAAAAGGCCTTCTAAAGCTCAGCCAACAATGAATTAGTTGGGTACAGCACTTCAAAAAATGGAAGGACTGTGAAAGTATTATTAGAGCAGTATTAGGGAGATATTTCTCAGCAGACACTAGCTTGGCACTGTATGTCTAGACGGTTAGATGGTTTTGGAGTCACACTTTTTTATTTTTTTTTTTTTATTACCGTATCCACTTCAATTTATTAAAAGCAAACTGATCTGTCCATGACTCATGCAGCTTAGCTTTCTGCATGGCAATGAAACAAAATTCTCTTAATTAAGAGTAATCACTGTGAGACAGTGTATGAAGGTAAGATTTAGAGAAATCAGACTAACTCTTTTTTCTCTCTTCCTTCACTGCAAACATAATGTCCACAGACCTGTAATTGGCCAATACCAGCATTAGCTTAACATAAATAAAGGTTAGGTATGACTCTCCTCTTAGTACAACTACAGCAACACAGTAGTTCACGTTTATTTTCAACATGGGGATTTATTTTGAGAGTGCAGGGATTTATTTTGTCTGTTGTTTGAAATGTCTTGTTCAGGCATTTCAAAGCCAGTCCAGTCAGGGCCAAGCCAACCCTAGAGACAAAATACAGTAAACTTGACCCCAGCCAAATTGAAACTGCAACTGCAAACCTGAAATATAGAAGATTTACTGCAATTTGAAATTCAGCATTGTACTTTGCCACGCTTTTACCCATAGATTCTTTCTGGGAATATTAAGTGGATTACTAAGTGATTATTCACTGCTGCGTCTTTTCAGCCCCTCTCACAAACCAAAGGTAACCGAAATCATAAGGTGCTTTAGGATTTACCTAAGGCTGCATCCAAAATACATATGAATCAGCTTTCAGACAAAGTAATAAACAAAAAAAAAATCGATAACATTTTCATTTTGTCTATGTATAATCACTAAAACAATTTAGACGTACTCTGATTTTGTATACTCTGGGTAGAAGAAATAGAAAATACAAAAGATATAAAATATTCAGTAAACACAAACTTAAAGTAGAAACTCCTGAACTGCCTGAAAATGGATGTATTTTCTATCAGTCTCAGTCTATGACTGAGAGCTTCCTTGACTGTGGTACTTCCAGAGAGCACAAGCTGTTTCCCCATAGTGGGGCAGTGTCTATTGAGTCCACCCTTTCAGTCAGTGAAATTCTGCCCTTTTGTCTTCATTCCCAAAATACTTCATGTTTTCTTCTACTTGTCTGTTCTCCTGCTTAAAACCATCGTACCTTCTTTCCCTCCATTAAACTCAAGTCTTGCATGGTAGTTACAAAACTGTCTATAGTCCCTCTATGGCTTCTTCTTGGGAAGCATCTGTCTCAGAGGGAGATTTAAGCAGTTTACCTTGAGCACAAACTAAAGTTTTATTCACTCAAATGGGACTTAATGTACATTAGCACACCTGAGCATACATAAGTATAGTGTACATTAGGTAATATGAGAAAGAAAAACGCTATCCTGAATCATAGTTGCTCTCTACAAACTTCTTTTTAAGATACCTCTTTATCATGACATCGATAATAAAACGGCTCTCAGTGGCTGGGTTAATGGACACAGCCCCTGTCTGCTTTTATACCACTTGGCTTCTTAAGCTGCAAGATTTACCAGATAGGGAATGCACTTTGAGTGTTTGCATGGTACCTATTCCAGTTAACTTCTTGTGTTATGAAGGTTAATAGTAATTACGGGAAGTGCTAGTAGGTTCTTATTAAGTACAATGACCACCTACGCTTATGCTTTCTGTAATATTAAAGTAGTCTTAATAGAAGGGAAGAAATTCAGCTCAAGAACATGCACATTTATCCTATGTTTGTATAACTAAGGTAGGCTTAGGTATAAGGTACAGCTTAGGAACACTAAGATGCAGGGGTTTTTCCCCCTTGAGGGTTAAAAGTTTAGATTAGTCCCATGTATGCCCCTACAGTTAAACCACTTCAGAGCAGGCATGTCTAAAAAAAAAAAAAAAAAAAAAAACAAAACCACAACAGAAAAGCAGTTTCAATGTTTTACAGCAAGTATACTTCAGTGACAGAAAGAAAAAGTGCTGGTGCTTTTAAACCACAGAACACATTTAGTAACAAAATAAAAATAAAAATATTGTTCAATTTCTCTCTCTAGTTGTAAAACATTTGTTTCTAGCTGCTACCTCGCACAACGCAAACAGCAGAAGGGGCTTCTCTCCACAACCCAAGAACACGTGTCCCTGACTGGGGACACCAAACCTGCTGAAGCCCATGTAGAGCCTCCCAAGCAGCCTCCATCCTCTGGCCTGTTTAAAGATCCGCATTGCTGGCAAGAGGGAAGCTCCCAGCTCTGCCCCCCTCCCTGGCTGCTCTTTCCTACGTCCGTTCTGCCCCTGCCTTAAGCCAGTGTGAACATTTGCAATGGATCAAAATTACATCCTCATCCCTAGGCACCCACCAGCCTGCCGGGAGCCGGGCTGGCTCCAGCTGAGACAGCTACCGAGCACAGCGGGAGCTCCAAGTGCCTTCTCCGTGCTATATTTATAGCTTCTTAGGCTCTCTGAAGATGCTTTACCTTGTAAATACAGACTATAATTATGTTTACAATTAAGCCTCACATTCAGCTTCACCTTGTCTGGCGGGACACTGCGTCAGCCACACAGGGTTCAACCATGATATATGTTTGCGTCCTGGGTACCAAAACACATTCACGTCAGGCATCTCAGCCCTTTTTTTTTTTTTTCCCCCCAAAAGCCTTTTTACGCTTCACAAATAATGAGCACTGTGAGCAGCTTCTTACAGTGCAAATGTTTAATTTACCATAGTTCCCCTAAACCAATAATTTTAGTGCCCTCGTTTGCTTACTTGTCACTTGGATTGCTACCAGTCAGCCTGTATGCAAACATCTGTCTGATCTGGGAGAGTAATACACACACTTCAAAGTTGCCAAGCAACTGCCTTAATGCCATAAGCATGAGGCCAACTTGCCTACTTCAAAAAAGTTGCACAGAAATACAGCTGGTAGGAAAACACAAGCTTATGCGAGGACATAATAATATCTAAAACCTCTGCACTCAAAACTTGTCCTCATTAGTAAAATAAGTGTTACAATTTCTGTCATTACTTCCAGAAAACTAATACATTTTGATTTCTTGGGTCTGAGTCAAAGAAAAGATTCTGGTTTAAAAAAAAAAAAAAAAAAAAAACATTTTTAGGTGGCAATAGACAAACTATGTGGCTTTCCCATCCTTTATCCAAATCACTGAAAATTCAAACCCTGATTTAGCATATGTAGGGCCCAAGGTAATGCCACTGATGACAGCTAAAGGTGAGTACATTGCAGTTGGTAGAAATGAAATACAGAAATAACAAGTTTACAAAAAGCTTCTGAACAAGAGAGCCAGGCCACGTTCTCCCAGCATCTGAACCATTTTTGCTCAGCTGTCACTCAAATTATTTCCAAGGTGTGCTTCATTACACTTTTAATGGCAGTTGGAGATCCCATAACTTTCAAATTTTTAATGACAGCTCTCCCAGAACAACACAAAACCACCAACAGAAAAAGTGGAACTGCAATTCCTTTCTACTGCAAAACAAGATCATGTTAGTAGTGCCAGGAGTTCAAACCACTGCTGGACTTCAATTTCTCAACTTATCTGCATGACTTGGGGAAAAAAAAACCCAACACTATACGCCAGCAAAGAAAGCACTGATCACATCTGTGTGCATCTTAGTGTCACGACCCCAGAAGCTGCTTAGGAAAACCATCAATTGCCATTGTACCTATTAGTGTTGCATGGTCAAAATACTGGCATTTCTAGCTAAAGAAAAAGAGAGCCCATGGTTTGGGAAATTTCTTTTACATTTGAAGCACCAGACAAGCTTCTTATGAAGGTCATAAAGGGAATACTTTAAGATTTTGATTTCTCCTGAGAAGATACATAATTGCAAAAATAATGAAAGCTACAAGCATTTTCTCAAAGGAGAAGTATGATGGCATTGATACAAAATGTTGCATTTACACAACATGCACATACACAATAGGAAGCACAAGACTGTTACCTTTGCATTTGCAAGAAAATTCCATTATTCACTCAGCTTGATATTAAAAAACACATACAGACACACACACGTATTTTGACTTTTGCATTTAGTACATTTCTGCAGATTTAGGGCTTTTACTTTCTTTTCCCCACCACACACAACAGCTAATTTCTACTCTTAAGAATTAAGTGGAAGAAAGAAATTAAGCAGAAACATAGGCAAGCTTAATAAATGAATTCATAAAGCAGTCTTCAGAGGGTTTCAGTACGTCGCTTTCCTAAGCTCCCTAAGCAAAGGGAACTTTGCTCCTAAGTAGGGAGCAAAGCTGGAAAGAGTTGGAGAGAACCTATTACAGTGTTTTTTTTTCCTAAAATACAAACTCTTTGAGCCTTCTGAACTCAACCCTCCCTCCGCCACCTCCAGCTCTCTGAATGTCTTTTTTTCTCTTTTTGATATTTCCATCAGGCAAGGGAGAACATATGTGGTAGCTATATGCATGCTGATAGGCAGCTATGCACATGCTGCTGGTCGTCCAAGAAAACATACGCTCCCATTAAGTCAAACAGGCCGAGAGCCCGGCCACAGCCATGCAGAACGCTTCACGGCTAAGCTCACTCTCCAAACCAAAAAAATCCCTTGAGAGAGGCAGGACTTGCCTCCAGAGTCTTCTAGACTACCACGGCTGCCTCAGCACCACTATTTTTCTTTCCTTCTCCTCTTTCTACTATCCAGTGGGGATTTCAATGTGTAACATTAAAAAAAAAAAAAGAGAGAGAAAGAGAGAAAAAGCAAGCTGTAGCTCTGCGTTTCTGAGGGCACAGAGCCTCCAAGCCTTTCCCTCCACCAGCCTCTGCTTTGCATTAAGCATACAAAGCCTGGCTTTATTTCCTTTTCTGGGGGAGATTCTGCCAGACGCTGAAGGAACCTGAAAGTGATTATACAGATGAATGATGAAACTTGAGCTCCTGTTCTCCTGTTCCACTCAGCTGAAAAGGAAGGAGATATAGGGGCTTATTCTTGGAGAATTCAGCCCCCAGTTTCTACCACGGCTGTGGTGACGTATTCCAGATTCTTTAAAGAGTGCCAAAACTCTTCAGACAGCAAGACCACTCTCGAGTAGTGCTTGGAGAGCTCTACAATTTTAATTTCTATTTCATTTAATCAATAAATTTCTTGTTGTTTTGTGTGCATACATATAAATTGTATGTATATACACACTTTTGTATATAATAGAGTAAGGTAATTAATAAAAAAATACTTATATTGAACCATTCTTAGGATAAAATGATAAAACAGCCACCCTTCAACAGAAGCAAAACATAGAAACACAGGATTAACTTGTAAAGCACATCAATTTGTTTTCCAATAAGTGTTTAGGATTGTCAAATGCATACGCATATTGCAAATTCTCTTCCAAAGTCTGCTTCACCACAGATACTTTATTCATTTTCCTTCTTCAAAGTCTTTCTAAAGCTAAAATTTTACTCTACTGTCATCTACTGCTTGTATATTAATTTTAGGCTAACCAGAATGCATTTCCTTATCTTCTAGGTCCCTAATACAACTCAGCTTCTGTACCATGAGGTCTAACGAATGCATCACACAAAGTTGTTATGAAATCTTAGGTTCAGCGAGTGTTCTTAAACCCATTCTTATTTATTTATTTATTTTAATATTCAAGACTTGAAAAACACTTTCATTGTTTAAGGGTGGTACACAAAGATGCAGGAGCTAATGGCCAATCTATAGTCAGATTGGCGGTTGGTTACCTGGAGAACTTGTATTGCAATACGGTAGGACAAGAATTTAAGGTATCCTATCTGAACATTATACGTATTTTAGGCTCACTAAATGTGAAGTAACTCTCTTTGTCATTTAACCAAGCAAAATTATGTAGGAATTTATTTATTTGGACAGACAGATTCATAACACAGTCTTGCACTGCATATCTGAAAGAAAAAAAATCATCAACAAAACATAGTCAAGTCAAAAAATTGTCTGAAGATCCAACAATCCAGATTATGAAAAGCATAATTACATAAACTATTGGAGGAAAAAAAAAGGAGAAAAGGAAAAGTTTGAAACATTTAACACCTGTAGCTTTTTCCCTTTTTTTTTTGCTTATAATGTGTAAAACTTGTCAAGTCAAGCAAAAGGAATGTTTTGGGAACAGTTTGTTCAGGACACAATACAGTTGCAGATATACTTATGAAAGCATTATTATTTTTAATTAAAAAATATTTTTGAATTTTTACAAGTGGAGAATGGCTTTATACCAAATAGAAGGGGCCAACATACTGGCCAACATGTGGAAAGAAAGTTACAAAGAAAAGACTTGGCTCACGGTTGTACAGTAGATGCATAACTTAAGTCCTCAGGACATCTCCAACAGCTTGGACATGGCGCATGTTATAAGCCACCAAATGCTTCCCACTACTTGTAACAAGTTGGAGACCCGTAGTAAAAATAAATAAATAAATTAAAATAAAAATATGTCTCCACAACTCTAATGCACAACAGCAAGAAAACCAAGAGTCTTGCCAGTGTCTCAAGGCACTTGAGTAAAGACACACATAAATGGGACTTCCAGATGATCTCAGGACATGGATCACATCACCGGGAGGCAGTAATTTAATATTGGAACACGGCAAACTTAGAACATTGTTAGGGACCAATCATAAATCTGACTGGTTAAACACAGGTTCTGTGGAACAGGTGATGGCAAACACTTCCATTAGGTTAGAAGCAAAAATAATGTGAAATTCTTGTCAGAGAAAGCATTTTGAAGGCATTTCAGTATAGTTGCTATTACTGTATATTCTTCTTCATAGATTTCCAATGTTACTGTACCACTTTCTACACTGTTTCCATACCAGTTTGTGTCTCTATATACATATTTTGAGAAATAAGAACTACCAGATCTTTCTGAGAGTTTCTGTTCCCTCTTCTTCCTCCCACCTAAATCTTATATGTCCTGTTTCTGCTTAAGCCTCTGATCCAAACAGCAAAATATCCTGGGGAATGGCAGCAAAGTGTTATAATAGTCTGCTAGCAGAATTTTTTTTAAAAAAATAAATAAATAAAAATAAAAAGGAAAGAGAATCACACTGAGTCATGTGATATTTCTTGAATTAAAAAAATAACAACTTATGCTAGTTTTAGTTAACAACAGCAACTCAGTGTTTTATAACTTGGACTCCCCCATGGACAACTAGCATAAATTATTCAGACCAGGCTGCTTAAATCTCAGCAATATTCTTTACTTTTCTTTAATGTTTCTCATATTATGGTACACTTGGCTTTCTAGCCACAAAAAGAAAAACAAACAAACAAACCAAAACATACCACTACCACACAAACAAAAACCCTGCAAAGTAATCCTAAATGTGCATGTATATATTAAAATCAAAACCTTGGTCCTAATAATCAACACTATGCTCAGAACTCACCCATTTGTTTTAACATCTATTATGTCTTCCAGTAAATTATTTTCAGAGGCCTTAACCTCAAGCTATTATAAGCAACAGAGGATTTGCATGACCTGAGTTGGCCCAAACATTTCTTCAAATGAGCAGATTTAAAGTCTGATTTGAGAGATATCACTTTTAACTCTGGTTGAAACAAATTTGCTATTTAATACTAAACGATATTTAATATTGTCCCCCAAAATGCACTTAAGTAAAAATGAGACTTTTTGTAATACCTTTTGTCTCCGTTCTGATTTAATAATTTCCTGCCACAAGTTTTGGCATGAAGAACAAACATGAATATAAAAGTAGCAGCAAGAGTCTACTTTTAAGTATTGGCCATGATTTTACCTCAGCTTAAGTTTCCTTCTTGATTTTGGTTCTCCAGGAAAGAGATTAGTGATTAAAGGGAGAAAATCCTGGCACTGGTTCGAGGAAAGGATAGTGACAAACAGAAGCAATTCTTGCTTCACCATGAAGATTTCCTGACAAATATTCAGTTTTCTGGCCACATCTGATGATCATACTAGATTTGGCAAGATCATTTCTTAACGATCACATTGTTTATAAACCTTGGAATTAAAACAGCCTATAACATATGCACATAAGCAGCCTCTCTGCATGTGTATAGATGATTCTCAGGACTGAACCTTTTCCTCTTCCCCTGCCTCCCTGTGCCACACGAAGGTCAGCTGCTTTTAACGTCGGAAGTTTAGTGAAGCTGCACAGTTTGTTTATTGCACTGGGGCTGTTTTTAGGCAGCGCAGCTCACAGCCTAATGCCAAGCAGAACAAGCAAATTCAATTAAAATAGCTCTGAGGCAAAAAGGAGATGCGTGTATTAGGAAAACATAAATGGGAATTTAAATGGGTGCTGGAAGAGCACAGCCAAGCCATAACACAACCCTGTCTGTTATTCTGCACCCTTAATTGGAATAGGTGAAGTTTTTACCAACACTTTCTTGTAGAGGATGACTTGTAAAATACATGGTTTGCAGGATTTCTCATCCCTGGTTCTATTTTCTTTTTCTCTCTCCCATCTATTTATTTATGTTTTGACTCTGCCACAGAAATAAGGTGCAAAGAGCTTCCTTCCCACAGCATGGGGTGGCAGAGGCCACCCCCGTACCAGACTGGCTGCCTTGGGTGCGAGCTGCCCCATGGCCCAGGGGAACGATGGGGCCGGCCCGTATCACCTTACGGCTCTTCGGCCAGAGATGGGGAAACAGTCCCCATGGCATCCAGGCCAGCAGAAAACCTGTCCACGTTCACTGTTCCTCAGAATTAGAATTTTTTTGTTTGAAAGCACCGTGAGATATAACTGTGTACATCTTCTAGGATAATTCTTGGGACCACCTGGCTCCTGATCAGAGCAGTTTGGGGCCACCTCTCTGCAGGCTGTTTTCTCCTAACGGGTCCTACAGCATGTGAGCTGGGCAGCCTCTTGCCACCACAAGCACCAAGGTCCCCAAGCTAAGACTTAACCTGCAGCTCATTTGGCAATTAATCAAATCCCCTCCTTTTGTCACTGCTTGTGACACCACATTTTCCTCCCAACTGCATAACTCTAACTACATGCGAGAGCATCAAACCTCTCTGTAGTCCCTTCCAATACCATGCAAGTCTATGTGTCAAGAAGGATGACCTATGCTCATCAGTACTTACATTTCCTCAATAAAAGCTGTGTATATATTTCCACAACACTTGCATGTTTCTCCCAAACTTAACAAACAACAACAAAACTGGTTTTCAATGTGTTTCTTGGCTAACACAATAACCACAATACATAGCTACATCACTCTCTGCCTACACTAGGTCAGATGCCAGAATCCATCCAAATTACTAATTTGGTTCTCTTTGCATGACTCTTGTGGAAGTAGAAAAAAAATAAATAAAATCAGAGCAACATTTGCGTAACACATTACTGAATTTCAGCCCCCAAATATTTATTCTTCAGTGTTAACAGAAAACAGGTGTTTTCTGTACCAACATTAGCCAGCCGAAGTTTTGCCATTCCTTTTCTTAGCATCCATAATGTGTCCTGTAGCACAAGTATTTTACTTTTTCAAACATTAAGTTTCCTCTGTGGTTTCATGATAGAACTAACCGACTTATGATGAAGACAGACCTCAGAAGGCACTTAGATAAAATCTTCTTTTCTATTCTTGACATCATCTACTATTCTGACCGCCTTTTTAAGAAACATAACTTTTTCCTATCTTTTTCCCCCCGCTCCAATTATTTATATTTACTTAGAAGTTCTAGGGATCATCTATTCTCAATGAGAAATTGCAAAAAGCTCTTTTTACTGATACACACAAGGAACATTGATTCTTTTCCTGTAGCCTCTCAGGACTAGAGAGTGAGATAAGACTTAGAACCTGCTGTACCCCATACACATCAACAACAGATAACCCTGGCTTTAGACAGCCAGGAGTAAGATTAGCCCCCTTAAAGTTAAGTTATTTTGAAACCGAGGACACTTTTTTTATATATCAAGTCCAAGTATCATCATATTTTTCACATGCAATTTTGTTTATGTTGTGTCTAGAGCAATGTAACTTGGCAGGAATGCAATACACTACAGACAGATATGGCAGCAGGAAGAGAGATAGTAACTAAAAATAAAGACTAACAAGCGTATCAAAGGCAGGAGCCAAAAATACAGGAGAAATGTGTATTTAGTATCAATAGGATCACAAGACAAAAAGGATTTAAGCTCAGTCAGCAGAAAGAACTGCTAGGTCTCTGAAAGAAAATTTTAATGATTTTATTTTTTTCTTCCCCTCCTTTTTAAGCAAAGTGAAAAAAGTGACATTCACGGCTCCTTCCTTACAAACCTGAAGTTATCTCTGCAAACAGACTGAAGAGCTTCAGAGGAGCATGCGACTTAGGTCACCTTTTGCAATAGAAAATTGACATAACTGAATTAATGTTAACATAACTGCATTTTTTTTAGGCAAAATAAAAAGGAGGAGACTACAGAATTTAGAAGTGTCAGAATTAAGTTGTATTCTGCTAATGTACCAACCGGGAAGGAATCACTGCCTTATCCAGTGTAATGGTATTTAAAGAAGTGAGCTATGAGGACAGAATTGTCAATATCCTCACACGCCTTCCTGTAGTGCTCAGCATCGATAAATAAGCACTGCAACAAGAACCATTAATATTTACAATCACCATCTGCCAACCACCATTTTACACATGTACATTAAGGTCAAATACATCCCTCAGTTTGGGATGTCCCATTTGGGCCCACCAAGGAAGGGCTGCCGACCGCGTGGTACCTTCAGCACAACCCCAGTGTTTCCCAAGGACGGTACATGCAGAGAAGTTGTGAGGTCACTTGGGATGCTCAGTGCTGAAGGGTCACTGAAGAGCCATGATGTCAGGTCTCTGAGGATGAGCTAACCAATATTTTATTTATCTATTTTTAAACTTGAACACTAGGTTTTGATAAGATGTCAGAAATGCGGCCTTGCTAAAAGGACACATACCCTGCCAGGCTTATAGGTTTTCCTTGAAAGTATGGAAATACAAAGGATTTTTTGGAGAAATGCTGCCAGAATATTTTAATTTAGATTAAAAATATATTTTTGTTTTCATTTCTGAGAGCAAGACTCGGATTGTTTTGGCTTGGACGCAAAAATCCCTCCTCCTCGAGCCCAGGTAAGGCGCGCATTCCTCATGGGGGAAAAGGGCAGGTCATATGTTTCAAGTCCGGAAAAACTACTGAGGAGAGGGAGGAAAGGGAGGGGAAATACAGGTAGTGACACTTTCCATGCAAACCAGCAGGCCAGTAGTTGTCCCAGAGGAAAAAAAAAGTTTATAAAGCATGGGATTTTTTTTAATTAGAGACACTGAATAATTCAGGCTGGAAAGAGACTTTTGGAAGTTATTTTCTCCAATCTCCTGCTTGAAACAGTGCTGCTGACAGCTTTTCCAGTCACATTTTGAATATCTTCAAAGAATGAATATCCCTCAGATTTGCTGGGCAACTGCTCCATACATGACAAAGCTTACTAGGAAATTTAATTTCCTTACAGCAAACGAAATTCCCACTAGATATATCTAATTTCCATTGCCTCCCATCCTTTGGCTATGGACTCTCAAGATGAGTTTGATCCATCTTACAGATAAGTATTCCCTAAGTAGCTGGAGACAGCAACAAGATGCCCCTTTCGTCTTCTCTCTAAATAAACCACATTTCCTCCCTTTTTTGATCCATCCAGTTCACCAAAAGGACCTCCAGGTCCTTTCCTGTGGAACTCAGCTAGTTGACCCCAAACTGGAGGTGTTTCTTGTGGTTATTCCATCCCAGGTGCAATATTTACATCTTTCTTCACTAAAATTCATAAAATTAGTGCTAGTTCACCAATCTAGCTTGTTGCAGTTCCCTCTTACTAGTTCTCCACAAAGAAATCAGTCCTTTACATGGCACGGTGAACAGGTATCACTGTTAACAAGAGGAATCCCAGCAGCATAAAAAAAAAAAAAAATCAGTTGGCAGGTCCATCCCTCCAAGCCTGAATCCAGGCATGCCTTGGAACAGCTCATGTCCAAGCCTAGACTGAGCCTTCGAGCCATTTGCTGCTCACCAAAAGCTGGAAAAAAGGAGGAAGTAAAAATTAGGCCAAATTGTATCACTCAAGGAACTCTTCATTCCCTTTGCCTTTCATTCCCTTCAGTGTCTATTCGAGGACAGATGTTCAGGGTCCACAGGAACCTGTCTCCTTCCCCATCTCCACACAGTTTTACATTTCCTTCGCTGTCATAGGAAAGCTTAATACTTCCATTATCCAAAACTAAACCCACCATTTTCCACCTCAAGCACAGAAACAAAAGAGCAGCAGGCAGGTCCTCTGAAATATCTAAACTTTCAGTAGCGACTGTAAAGCTCGCAATCCATCTTCCTGCAGAAGAAACAGGATACATATTTTCCAGCATTGCTTCTTCGAGGAATAGCTACCACACACAGCAAGGTACACAAAAATCAATGCAAGTACTAAACCAGATGTGGTACTAGAAGAAGTGATTGATCTTTCATGGAATGAGGTAAAATGTGCAGAATTGACAGTTTGGTTTTTTTTTTTTTTTTTTTCCCTCCTCCCTTTCTCTCTACTCCAGTGAAAAAAAGCATGAAACTGATGGATGATTTCTTGAGGGAACATCTTGTCCAAACGTTGGCAACACATCACCAACATTTAGGGCATACTTAATCAATTAAGAGAGCTGTCTCTGAAAGAACCAAATTAATATTGGAAATGAAAAATGAAGAAAAAGCAGGAAGTTGAAGAACATTTTTGCTGACTCAACCATATGAGACTTCTGTTTAATGACACTTTGCCCACTACAGAGAGAAAACTGTTTCTCAAGTTAGAGTAAATCACTTCATCCATCAAAACTGAAGCAAAGTACTGATGCTAGGATGCTAATTGCCATCTAAGGTCCCAAAATATCTAATTGAACCAGTAAGTGACTTGGCATGCCTTTCCTTCGCTCAGGTTAATCTGTGGTCCCACATGAAAGTAAGTTGCTAGAGATCTCAGTTGGCGTGTAACCACCTGTCCGTGCCAAGGTCATTACAGTTTTACTCAAACAAAACATTTTAACCATAGCTTTTGTGCCTGCTTTGGCCACCTTTGCCCAACTTTGCATCCTCCTTATTCTTTCCCAAAGCATCAAAGCTCTGCGTCCTACAACATTAATGTACGTGAACATACATGATGCCGGTATCTAGCCCTCTGCTATAGCAATGTGAGGAAGACTGCCCAACTTCCTTGATTACGAACCTTACACAGCCTTGACACATTTCTACTGTGTAAAAATGAAACAAGGCATTTGTTAACAAATCAGCTATAATTATGGTTGCTAGATTGGATATCAGGGTCAAAAAGTAGATGCAAAAAAAAATCTAAAAATCACTTGTTATCCCTGAGGATCCAGATTCTCATCTGGCACAAGCTGGCAGCGCTCCATGTTGAAAATCTGGCTCCTAGCATAAACAGGCTATAAACACAGTCTTTGCTTCATTTCCAAGGCTTGGGGTATCTTAAATTTGACAGCCCTTGAATGAAACTTTACTCCTGGGTTTAGAAGCAAATTATGGAACTGACTTGTTAAATTATATTTCATTAGCAGCAGGAACATTACAATTGCATCCTTTGTTATTTGAGCCTTCCATTTGATTTTGTCAAGACTATTACATCGTTCAATTTTCGAAAGCAAATGATTCTGAAAGGTTGTTGAAAGGGCATAAAAAGTAGCAATAATGACCTTCTAAGCAATCAGAATTAGGCTTTTTATTACTTTTTTTTTTTAAAATGAAATCAATGCTTTCCATGGAATGTTTTTTCTGAGAATTCCTAATGATTCCATATTTGAACAGATCAAGTACCCTCTCTCAAGCCAGAGCTGCAAACCTTCAGGGTCAGCACAATCTGAAAGTTTTGTGTGCTTATTCCCGAAGAGGCTTGAGGAGTTGCAATTTAAATGCAATTTAAAAGGAATCATACAGGGCGGGGGGGAAGAGGAAATGATTTAGAAAAAAAAAAGTTGGAAGTACTTTTGTATCAGCTAGGTAATAAGGAAGGAAAAGAGGGGAAGGGAAAAAAAAAGAAAAAAAAAAAAGAGAGGGAGATGAAAGAGAGAACCGCACATTCAAAGCCTATAAGGAATTCCCCTCTGCAGAGCATGAAATCCTATCTGAGCCTATACTTTCCCCCACACACATGGAAGCAGAGCACATTCACTTGTGAAATTCTAAAACAACATGAAATGAAAAACATCTAAAATGAGTCTGTCAGAACAGATTTTCGAACAACATCCTCAGGCAACATAAAGAGAATTGACCTAGATAATTTAAATATTCAAAAAAACTGCTGCTTCACTTTCACAAATTATTCTGCATGCATACTCACACACGGTTATTTTATATTTTCAGGTGCACTAGAGAGAAAATGTCCACCTATAGTTTTACAGGGCAGGTTGCCTAGAGCAGCTGAAGGACTTGGAGCCCAGAGCATGCACAAAAGCAGCCTCAGCTTGCAAAGTTTCAAGGAACAGAAAGAACAGAACCACTCAACTCTCAAGTGGAATTACAAACCATCTTGGTGCCATCTAAGACGAGCAAGTTGCATCAGCCGCTGGGCAGCTTCTGAGGATAATCAAAGGACTGTGTTACTGGGAAGAAATGCAGCACATTTCAAGCTTTCTGATTTATGGAGACACTTGCATCTCAAACACAGCAGTCCCAAAAAATACTTCTCTGGCAGCCCAGCTTCACAGCATGGACTCCAGCCCTGTTATGACCCATTAAGAAGCAGCTGTTGGATAAGCACATGGAGCACCCGGAGCACACAGCTCCAGGTGAGGAAGGGTGAACTTGAAGGTCCTAGATGTTTTGTCTGCAGTTACTTCTTCAATATATTTTGAGGAAGCCTTTGCCGTGCAGCTAAAACAGGTAATTGGCACTGACTGAGGTGAGGGAAAGGGCAATTTTGAAGTAGCAAAGACCAGAAACTAAATGTAGGACTCCCAGACAGGGGATTAAATGATTATTCCTCCTCATGAAAGCCAGTTTTATTTTCCTCAATCCACAAAGAGTGTAAAGTACAGTACCTACTAATGGTATGATTTGGTATGGCATGGTATGATTTAATACTTGCCTAGGTGAAAAATTAACGGGCAAAGAGTTCTTCAACAGTTAATGAAAATACCCACCTCTACTCATCAATTGCTCCTACTGAGGGGAAAAACTCAAAGCATCCTGATTTTTTTTTTCCTATAATGCTGAAAAGTTTAAGGCCAAAATGCTCTCTTTAGACATTCTGCCCCACTTGACTTAAAATGCTTAGTAGAAATATCAAATGAATTGTATAGGACAAAAAGTCAGTCTAGAAAAAACTGTAAGCAAGGTATAACAAACAAATGGGAAGTGTTAATTAATTCACAATATGTAGTGTTATGGAAAAGGAAAAATAATACCGTATTTTTTAAAACTACATGAATGAAGAATTTCAGGAACTTCTTTCACATACTCAGTTCCACAGCAGACTTTGCAGGAGCCTTTCAGCAAAAATCTTTCCTATATTCATTCATTACCATTGAGATCGACATGAATCTGAGAAGCGAGAACAATGTAATTCCTAGATCACGCTGTGTAGGAGGACCTGCACTACCAAAATGACTTTACAACCTTTCAGTGTTCTTAAATTTTACATTACTACTTTTAAAGTAGGCTGCTCAAATTCTGTCATCTTGCAACAGCCGATTTTATCTCATTTTCCCACTTCTTCAAGAAATCACCCTATTATGATCACAGTCCACATTACAATCTGCCAGGACTACTTAAAGTACTACTGCAAGGTATTCTATTTTGAATAATAATAATAATAATAATAATAAATCAACTTCTTACCTCCATATCTTATCAAAGAACAACAACAAGCAAAAATCAGTTGCTAAAGCCATCATCACAGTAGAACTTTTGAGACTCTGCACATCAACTACAGTAACATGAAGCTTTTGTCCTTAGCAATATCTAGCTGTTGATGATCAGTTGATTAGCTACCCAATAGGGAACGGTTAAACGATCAGTTTGGAGGGTTTTAATCTTATTTCAAGACCTGACAAGGGTCCTGAACACTGACTCTTAACAACAGCCTATAGCTTTGTTCTCCAGGGCTTCACTGGAGTCTTTGCACTTCAGGACCACTCCACAAAATCAGTTGTGTGTGTGAAGAGCAGCTGCACTGGCCATGACATATGCTCAAGCCAAGACTAAATTTACCACTCTTGCCACTTCGACCGATGAAAACAGACTTTAGCACTACAGAAGTAGGAAGAAGATGAAAATTCTTAGTCTCTGATGACCTATGGAACTGACTCAAAGATGCTTTGTCCTGGTATAGGCACATATCCTTATGTATTCAGCCACAGCAGAGTGGCTGAGGAATATGCTTTTTTTTTTTTTTTAAATCAGTCCCTAATGTTTATTTTACTACATGTCCATGCAGTGATACCTTCACAGATTATATCATCAAATGCATAATGAGCCAGGTTATTCCCCACTATTGTAAATTTGTGATGGTCTATTAGTCTTATTAGAAAAAAGCAATTTACACATGCAAAGAGCGTGAGCGTCTATTTCTAAATGAAGAAAAAAAATAAGAGTAAAAGTACTAATGAGGGGGAATGTAATTCAGGAATGAAATGAAAACTGTTCACTGCCCTTTTTTTTTTTTTTTTTTTAATTTGAAGGGACATGTTTGTACCAAAAGTTCACAGTAAGGAGTTAAACAGCTTTTAAAACAGCCACCCACACTTACTGAACTTCTGAGATTTCAACTGCTCTCTTCAATGTTTGCAGAGCTGAATAAATGCAGCTTCCTTCCTCTGCAGAATACCGCTACTGGAACTCATTTGACATTTCTAAAGCATTCTTTCCTTGATTCCTTAGCGATACCCAATGCCACTAAATAGTAACTGCCGTATTCACTGTCTCTTTAGCGGCTACCATAGCTCACATCTGCCAAAGATAATACAGAGAACTTAGCACTATGTTTGCCAAAACAGTTGCCGAAACAGACGGTGGATTTTTGTTTTTTTCTTTGGTAGGCATATGTTTTGTACACTTTGGGGAAATTGAGAGGGAATGAAGACTGATCTCTCTGCCGTGAGGTCAGGACTTTATATAAACTTGCAGAAAGGGAGAAAGATTGCTTTAAAAACTAGATTTCAGGACATCTTCCACTGATATGAGAATATGCTTACATTCTGCTAGGTATGCTGTTATACAGTTGGTTTGCTACAACACAGGCTAGGCACATAAATTTTCCCAAAAGGAGAAATTTCAACATTGATTTTCAGAAACTGCTTACAAATGAACAAAATATACCAGAAAATGACTTATTTTTGCAGTGTGTATTATCCCTTTCAAGCATATCAATCTAAAAATGTCATTTGTTATTTAATATAATGCAAAAATATTTCTATTACTGCGTCAGGATTTTTTTTGTTCTTTTTAGCATATGCAACGTAGTCTTACCATGGAAGCTTCTAAATCATCTCACTACAAGTTACCAAATTCTAGTATATATCACGAAGTAAGAATTAGCACAAAATTATACAAAAATAGCTTAAATAGGCAAAAATGCATATTTTTTTTGTCTTTTTCTTCAGAAGTAATTTCTCTCATATAAAACTCCCCAGGACTATTTGCATAGCTGTTTTTGACTCCCATATTTAGCTCAGGAAAAGGCTGAGGAGATGCTGAAGGCTGATAAGTAACTGAAGTGCTCCCTCCCAGTGGTCTTCCTAGATGGTTGCTATTAAGAGAAGAAGTTGCTGTCATGCAAAAGGCTATAAAAAGGCCACATCTCTGAGTATCTTGTGGGTCTCTAGGGACAAGACCCTGGGAAAAAGTCAACAGCAAACTCGGGTTCTCTTTTAAGTGTTTCTATGGAGTCTTCTCATAGACTGCTGCTGAGCACGAAGCTTCGGAATGAAGCAGACATCCAAAGCAATCTCTGGGTTTGCAGCACATTCCCAGATGGGGAAAGAGAACGGTGAAGCCACTGGCCAGCTGGACGTCTCCAGCCATAGGAGACATCTCTGTCCTGGCCAAGAGTCATGGTCCTTCTCCAGCGTTGGAAGAATTTGCTTTGGATTTAATGAATAGCTGCAAAATGCAATTCTCTCCTAGTCATGAATCCCATAACGTTTTGATGCTTTTCTTACTAGAAAAGTGGGACAGATGCCCTATTGGCTACTGGTTGGTAGGCCAGCTTGCCACTGTGGTGGCAGTCACACCAAAGCGAAGATGAGCTTGAAGGACATAAGGAGGTAGCTCTGCAAAGGCCTGCCAGGGCTGCTCCCCACATCTCAAGCATAGGTCTGAAAACTTGACAGCTGTGAAACAGGAGACAGGGGAAAGGAAAACCAAGAGAAGGACAGCAGACAAAACTTGGTTTTCCATGTAATAGTAAACAAGAAGGGGCAGGAGCGGGGGAAGGGAAAGAGTATTTATGCAGTGAACGTGACAAACTAGATACCTGAAAACTCTTTTGTATCATAATCTAAGAAGAAATCAAGATGTGTTAAAGTACAATAATTTAAATTCTTTCCTATAAATATCATCATTTGGATAGTGCAAATTAGTATTTAAAATGATAACCTTATTGCAATGACTTCCTTCTCCCCATGAGATATAATCTACATATCATCAGACATCCATTAAAGGCAGACAGTATTTTTTAGAGGTTAAACAGGAAAGCTGTCTTTGGTGACCATTCTAGATAATAATAACAAGCCATATAATTCTCCTTCTGGGACAACTGAAAGTCATTTCTCAGCCTACAATCATAGGAAGTGGCAATGCTTTCTAATGGAGAGCTCTCAGGCAGCTTCTTTATTTAAAAGTCATTTAAAAGGAGCAATTTTAATAAAGTACCCAAACAGGACATGTTTGCATCCAGGACAAGAAGCTGGTAGATCTGTGCTAGCCCTGAATTAAAGAACAGCACAAAAGGTGCCTGGGCTCCCTAGGTGCCTGGGCTCCCTAGGTCCACACCGAGGGCAGGAGGGGACAGCGAGGTGCCCAGTGTGATCGCAACAGGTTAATCATTTAAAGCAAAGAACGGGGAGAGACCCAAAGGAGACATCTGTATGCAGCGGAGCAGGGAAAGGGCACAAGAGCACTGCAACAAATAACGCTGCAGAGAGAAGCGAGGCAAAACCAGGACACAGCTCCGAGAAGAGAATAACCTGTTGTGGCACGGTGGATGCGTTCCAGGAGAGAGGCTTTATTTGGGAACAAAACTGTTCCACATTTTTGTTTCAGATTTTTTCCTTGCTCTACTTGTGCAGCAGTTGGTCTATCAAAGCTTTTTCTCCCCTCCCTCCACCCTGCACCCTTATTTGCATCAGGCAACAGGGATTTATTAGAAGCAGTATTCTTACAAGACCCTTGGGACCAATCCAACAAGCAGTTATAAATTTACTTAACTTTAAGCATGTAAGTAGTCCTTTAGAAATTAGTGAAGCTATTCAAATATTGTCGTAAGCAAGCATGTAATGTGGGCTTGAACAGAGCCTAATTTAGAGTTTAGTTGTAGAAAGGACTGTCAATCCTCTACTTTACCTACAGACAACGAGCCTTTCTTGTACCTACATCCTTTCCTCCAGCATGACTGCAAGAGTATTCCCCCTCCCGAAAAAAAAAAAAAAAAAAAAAAAAAAAAAAAAAAAAAAAAAAAAAAAATTGCCTCTGATCATTATAACTACATAGAGAGCAGTGCCACTAAAGTAGCAGTCACACTACACTTTAAAAGCCAAGCAGTCAAATTCACACTACAATTTTTGTAGAAGTTATTGATCAAGCTGATCTAAGAGGTGCTGGAGTCAAAACAAGTAGAATAGCTCCTTCCTCCCCTCTCCTCCCAGCTTGCAAGGAGCATTTCCTTTGTAAAATAATAAAAAGATGATCTTCCCTCAATAATGAAATGGGTTAATACTTAACCCAGAAATGGGTGTTAAGACTTAATCTAGAACAGAAAAAAAAAAAAAAAAAAAAGAGTGAAATCTTTTTTTAAATATAAGGCTATCCACTATGTCACATACCATAAGTTTCTGGATTTGTTGTCATTTTATGTACAGAAAACGAAATCCCTATGCATTTCAGAACTACTGTCCACATCCTCATTTTCAAAAGTTGCAGAAGTGGTGTTTTATATTCTGTCCAAAAATAATCAATTCATTGAAATAAAGCAAAAGTACTAAAGCAGACAGGAGACCAGAGGACACTGCCCCTCATCAGTGCCAGTATTAAACAGCTGCTGGCAGCTCAGACTGACAGGACACAGGCAGTACTAAGGGATTTTATCTTCATAAATGCAGTGTGGTTAAAAAAAAAAAATCTAAAAAGTGTCTCAGAGGCACTGTCAGTTCTCAATACTGTATTTTTTTCTGTTCTGATTGAAATAGTTTGATATAATGACACAACTGATCTTGCAAAACAAAGTGATTACTGCACTTAACTAAAAATAGCCTGTTTCCCCCCTCCTTTTTTTTTTTTTTTTGTAATCTTACCAACATTGATAACTCTTACATTTTCTTTTATAAAGAGAAAGATTTATCTTCATCACTTCTGCTTCTAATTTGCTTCTCTCTTTCAACTTTGAGCATAGCAAGCAAGGAATATTCTTATGCAAGTGCGAATCAAGGAGCAAAAATCAATCAAACTAAACAACAAGTTAAATGAACTGTGGAATTAATGAAACTCTCCCCTTTATATTATTCATATTACATTATTCATCATTTCTTTTCCCCCAATATAGACTGTCAACCTCTCCTTTTAGGAGCATCATCACAAGAAACAAGCCTTCAGGAGTTCAGCACTACTGTATGTTCTAAAATACAATGCAATAAGCCTTTTTCCCCTTCCTTTTAGTACCTACAAGTATTAGCATCTTTTCCATCTTTCTGAAAATTCCCAAGGCGACTCTCAGCAGCACAAGAGCACCAAAATACCAAAGGCAGCACTGACTTAGTTATAAGCCTGGTTCAACAGATGCTAACAGACTGAGCCTCTATTCTATCACTGCAATGGCCAGTAATGAGAAAAATCTTTAATTTACATCTTTTTCCATCCATCTATTTAAATTCTCTGTATACTTCTATGCTGTCCTAGAACTTTCCTCTCTTTCCAACAGTCAGGTGGAACAAACTTAGCAGTATTTTCCTGGTTTTCTTTTGAATATGTAAAAAACACATTTTTTCCATTCCTGAATCAAGATTACATCTCAATTTTTCTAGAATAGAATGCTTCCGAGTAGACAGTGAAACTGTAAAACTTCAGAGCAAAGAGAAATTTAAGAGAGGAAGAAAAAAAGATTAAAAAGAACGCTATTCTTAAAGTCCAGTCTGATTAGATATATATTGTTACTTATACAGCAAATAACTCGTACTAAACTCAAATAGTTTTGAAAGGAGAACTGCAAACGTATTTAAGACTTCATGCACAAAGAACACAGTGCAAGGTCAGGTAGTTTTGCAAAGCAAGATAATAAAACTTCTGTTACTTATCATGCACAAATGCATAGTAGGCAGAGCAATACTCTCTGGCCATTGCATCACAAAATATTACGTTAAAAGGTATCATTCATGTTTTTTTCTGTAGCAGAATGAAGCTCTAGTGTGTTTATGGTGGCCATTTGGCTTCAATAATGCTATTTAAGATCTGATATTGGTTGTACAACTTGTGTCTTCAGACTGGGCAATTTCATTACTTTCTCTTTCAAAAGATGACTTTAATAACTAAGCTTTTAAACTGTTTTTCTCATAATATATAAGTGAAGCTAAAAGGTACTTGTCAGCTGAGGAGGACTGGATGCAGTCCCACGGTGGGCATTAAGGATACAGATTAGATAGAGCCAACAAAACACTTACAGCAATGGTTTTCCCTAATAGCCGTAGCAATTTTTAAATCACAATACGATAGTTTGATTTTAATGCCAAATGGATGAGGTCACACAAAGAAGAAATTATATCAGCAGCAATAGGCAAATTCCTACTAATTTAACATGTACAAAATAGAAGAAACTTCAGAAATCATTTCTGGTTGAACCATTCTGCTCCTTCTTCAAAAGACATGCAGTATCCATAAATACAGAAGAAACCAGAAGTAGATGAATGCTTTTCTACAAAGAAAAAAAAATGCAATAATGTGGCTAAAAGTATAATGAACTTAGTTTCTATCTCTTATAGACATATTAAGAATGAAGTGCGTCAGCAGATTCCATCTCTTCCCTGAGTAAAAATGTCATTAAAGATAAAAGCAACTATTGAAGCCATGAAACTGGTCTTCCTAATCTCAGGGTAGTAAAATTGTCTTCCCGATTTTTCCCTTCCTGTAGTTTAAATGGATGTTCTTTAGCGGCAAGTTTTCAGACCATAAATTCTCAATATCATATTCTACAATGGCACAGACCCAATGGGTCTCACAGCTGCACTCAGACTTTTAATTATTGAAACTATTGGTCCCCCATGGAGAAGGTAAGGAGGGAGGAGTTCAAATCAGGTAACCAAACAGCAATACATAATCTCTGCTTAAGTCTAATTTCCAAACCAGTGGGCTCAGGTTTGTGCGGGGAAAAGGAAATAAAGAGCGAGGCGGGAAATCCCCGCTTAATGCATCTGCTGCAACGGGAATACGATGCTCGCTGTGCGCAGGAACGCTGGAGCGCAGAGCAGCCCACGGGGCTCCTCCGGCCTCTCTTCATGAGGCACACGACTGAGCTAAATTAAGGACCCCATCATCTTAACACCTCTAATCTTGTTAGTCCTTGTATTGGCGCATTCTCTTTCGCTCAAAATAGTCCGTCTGGTTCTTCAATTAGCCCAGGCAAACTGCCCACCTTATCATCTACTTCCACAGTGCCTTAAATATTCCCACTACCTTTACTACAAAAGAAAGTCAAAATAAATGATTTTTTTTAATCTTCGTTTTAGTTAGAGATATCAAGTCCAGAACAGTTAATTTTCTCAATATTAATTTTCTCAATATTCTGCCTCCTGAGCTCACATCTTTTATTTGTGTCTTTCTTTCAGATTAAACAGGCCAGGAAAAATTACATTTTCTTCATGACCTACACTACCTGAAACCATGAATAATTTTTGTTCTTTTCTGCTCCCTGACTTGATTTTGACAATTTCCTTCCTCCAACAGGGTGACAGAAGTGAACAGCAAGCTCCATATCTCATTTGCCATGTGTCAGAATGTTTTCTTCTGCTTTCAAGTTCTCCAGACTTTGTTTGTTTTTCTTTTTAATTGCTGCCATAAACTCTAGAATAGCTCTCCCAAGTGAAGTAAAACATCCCCCTTGCAGATTATCTCCAACTTTGCCATTTTGCAGCGCAGGATGATTATTTGTTATTTGCTTCATTAGTTCAGGCTTTTCTCCACTCAGCTGAGTAATTCTGAGTTATGGCTAATGCAGCGGCATACATTATCAAAAAAAAAAAAAAAGAAAGAAAGAAAAAAAAAACAAATCCACAAGCACGCACACAAACACACAGACAAAACCACTTCCATGCTGCTGTCACCGCCTCCCCTGCGGTTCAGCATCACCAAGTCACCAGACTAAGCACCCACCTTTGGTAGATGAAGGATGACCAGGGGCCTGGAACATCTGCCCTATGAGGAGAGGCTGAGGGAGCTGGGCCTGTTCAGCCTGGAGAAGAGAAGGCTGA
>JAWLRI010000307.1:2320445-2334458 GCA_034781795.1 Crypturellus tataupa | reverse complement strand
CTGGGTGGCCCTGCGTGTGCAGGAGGGTTGGACTAGATGACCTCTAGAGGTCCCTTCCAACCTTAGGCATTCTGTGACTCTGTGACCTTCGCATAAAACACTAAAACCTTCCACAGGAAGTGTGACTAGACCTTAAAACCCCCACATGCAAGAGGCATCCTTTCCCCAATAGTTCAGTCTCTCTCAAACATTTAGCACTGCAGAAAAGGCATGCAAGGAGGTAACCCAAGGGGCAGTAACACCAGATTCCCTTCACCTGGAGGCAGGGAGTACTCAAGAGGCCAGCTTTATCCCAAGATAAAGGAATGCTCCAGCAGTCATTTAAACTGTTTATGGAGGGGGTACTGCTTGAGTCAGCGACACCATATTACTGTACGCTCTGACAAGAAAAATGCTGCCACGTCTTTTTGATTTATAATTTTCCATGCAGGTTTTAAAGATAGCAGCAGCTGAGGTTTGGACCAAATTTAATTTCTCTTAAACAAAAAAGGCTTTTATAAAGTGTAAGTAGAATATTTTCAGCTCTCATTTAGGAATTCAAGTCAAGTTTGCTATTTCTGTATAGGCAGTTAAAAAGACAAGACACACTCGGTAAGACTTAGAAACTTGAAGTGCCACAAGTTACGTTTATTCCTGTTGCCTCTTCCAGAAGAAATGTGAAGAGTATGAAACCCAAAGGAAGCTGAGTATAGCAGAAGAGGAAGCCGGAGTTAACAATGTGTGATTTTAAATTAAGAACAAATTCAACAGATAAAGAAATGCTTTCATCAACAAAACAGTCTTTGGTGCCAAAGAAAACACAGGTCCGCCTAGAAAGCAAGGCCTCTTGGAGGAGCGAGGAAATTAAGTTTACACTCATACACGCCTGAAAGAGGAGGCTGCCAACTGCACTAACGCCTCAGAATAGATAAAAGTAAAACAAAACACAAGTGCACCACACCAAAACCACGCAGCTGCCCACAACACCCCCCTAAACCCACCTGTAAAAAAATCCCATGGGAAAAGGCAAGTCTATGTGCAATCCTAGCGCTAAAAGCCTGAACCAATTTTAACAGAAATAGGAGTTGCTTGCATGAATTACATCTTAAATAAATCACCCTCTCTTCTTCACACTTCTGCGGTCTCCATTTCATAGAGTTGTCAGCAGAGCACTAGAGGTAGGGGAATTGATAATTATCAAATACTTACTTTTCTATTCCAGTTTAAATAAGGTATATTCCTAATTATTCCATATAACCTCTGTAAGAAGAGAATTAATAGCCCTTATCAAAGGCTTAAATATTACAAAAACATTAAAGATTAACTGTTAAGAAAAAAGGCAAACACATACACTTCTCTAAAGCAGCACTGCATACTAGACAACTATTTTGCTGACTGGATATTAACATAGAGCACACATTTCAAAGGTTTTTTTTTAAAGAACACTTCAATAAGCTTTCCAAATCTGATTTTACAGACCAGCATGCTGTTTTCTAATATGCCACATCAAATTGTGTGAAAATATATATAGTATCCAACTACAGAACAGTCCAGGATCACATTATTGCCACACTGTTTTAATTTCTTTTAAGCTGCATGCAATTTAATAACCAGGATTGTTCTAGTTCCTCTAAGGCAAGTGCATATGCAAGACCAAAGCAGGGTTTTAGGCTGTCATGCAGAAACATTTCATTCTAGATAAACGTGAATGAAAACCATCCCTGGCCATTCTTTTTTTCTATTCTTTGTCCGTGTCCTCTACCACTGCTGCAAGGACATTCAAGAAAATGAGTTTGAGTTTAATCCTGTAATTTAAACACTAGATGGAGCCCACTTCCCAAAACTGCAAAGGGAAAGTTCTTGTAGCAAATTCTCCTAAGCGATCAACATAGCTGGTCATGAATAAACACAGCAGAACTCAAACAGCTGTGGTGACCATCATTACTGCAACACTATATACCAGCCAACAATTATACCTCTGCATAACAGGATATAGATGAATACTGGATAAGTGGGAAAAAAAAGTGCATACTGCAAATATTTTTATTGGCATGGAGAAAAAAGCTTTGGTAAAGTATTTTTAAAGTTACCTCTATATACCTCTACATATAAGAAACTATGTTGGGTTGAGACGCTTAAGAGAGAAGTACAAACAAGCCCAGTTGTCTCTGTATTTTGATGGTAAGCTCTACCAATTTCATCTATACCAGAATTTTATACGCACACACATGCATATACAAAACACGAGAAATTCTTTTTTACTTTTTTCCATTAGTTCCATTGGGAAAGCTAACTTGAGATGCTTGATAAAACGCCCACTATCTCAAACAGAACGCACCACACCTTTAGCTGAGCTTTGGTGTTAAAAGAAGGTATGCAAATAACACAAAACATCACTACAACTGTCCCAGTAAGAATGAAATTTTAAATAAATAAATAGTCAAGTTGCTAATATCCAACCTGACTAGCCTCACTGTTACCAACCAGATAAACCCATTTATCTCAGGCTCCATTACAAACCACTGCAGCATTTTGGCCAGACTCTTAAGTCCACTTCATGATGCAAAGGGCAGGTAGAGATTGCAGGTAGACAACCCTTGACCACTCTTGCATCAGTACGGAACACACTAGCAAAACCTCCTAAGAGGCAAGCAGACACTAACGGGGGCAAGGACCTGCACGAGACTTGTCAGCAACCCGGTTCTGCTGACAGCTGAGCTACTGCCGATTGCTTTAACCTTTGAACAGAACAGGCCACTGCCCTCGCTCTTCTCTCCTCCTAGCAAATCTACAGCAATAGCTTCCTCAAGGTTAAGATAAGCCCGAAGGCAGTTAACTTCAACACACAACACCGCACGGGGCTCATAAATAGCACTCCATCCTGATTCAACCACACTAACCGCAGAAACTAAACTCGCCTCTGCCACTTGCCTCTGAATTTTTTAGTGACTGACCTGGGAGGACAGGCTTTGCCCAAGGAAATTATTACTATCCCAACTCGCTGCTGGACCCTAACTGCAGTTCCCAGAAGCAGAAATGCAGCATCTATGAAGACAGAAACTTCCTCTAGGAAGTTTTCTCTGAAAGTGATCTGAAAGTTTATTTGAAAGTGATCTGTACAGCAAGGTTTCTTGATCCTATATCCTAAACATGGTCTCATGGACAGCTGCTGCTACCTTAGTTGCTAGAGGAAACTCTTGGAAATCCACCAAAGGTCTTCAAATTCTCCTATCTTATGGCAAATAAAACTACCCATCTACTGGGTCTCCAGTGTGAGATAGCTTGATTCCACAACGCACCATACATCTACCGCCATAAAGGCAACACACTGTAGAAAGTTTAGCTGTAGAAGTCAGAAGTCAGGAGTGTCACTTTAAGTGTTAATGTTTCTTATTTATTAATATTCCGTTTTAATACTACGACATCACAGATGTTTCTCAAAGTACCTAATCACAAACACAGAAAACTCTGCCCATCTAAAAGTAGGTAAATTTTCAAATGCAAGTGTATCAAGCATCCAGTGTTTGCTCTAAAGGAAAATACTAGCAGCATTTATTTGGGACTTAAAGCCACCTGAGAGCAGAGGCCCATTTACTTCCACACTTACTCTATTAGCAATAAGAATATCTCACTGACCTCACAAATTAAGTGTCAGCAAACGGAGGAAACAAACAAAATCCCAGATATTGTTGCAGGTTTTACTAAATAGTAATGTTTAACTACTTCCTTATCACCACCATCTTCCTGTACTACTATAATTTAGAAACCTTTGCCACTGCAATTATCTTGGCTTCATCTTCTTCACAGCTATGCTTTTACACATCAGACTAAATACTTGTTCATCAGCACCATTATCCATACAACTGAAAATTAACAGCTATTTTAAAAACAGAGAAAAAAAGAAAGAAGAATACAAAGGCTTTGCATATATATAAAAGAAATTAAAATAGAAAGAAAACTCTTTAGTGCGGTATACAAGGTTAGAATTAGATGGTAAAACATGATAATTACATAAATATAATTCTGAAGGCAGTGACTGTGCATGCATATGGAGCAATGAGGTTAAAGTTAAGGTTAAAAGCCTTGGGTTTACCTGCTCTCAGCAATAACACCAAAATCTTTATGGTCTTGGTGCTTTCAACCTGCACATATGGCAGGAACAATACCCTGCGGACCTCGCCCACTGATTACATCTGCACACGATCAGGTCACAACAGGCAGGAGTCACAGCTTACCTGCTATGGAGAGGAAGCAAATGGGATAGTAGCAAAAAAGGGCGTGGGGAAGCACCTTTTAAATCACATTTGGTGTTACTAAAAGATTATTTTTGATATTCACACTTAATGTATAAATAAGAAAAGTCAACCTGTAAGTGTGGTAAGTTAAACTACCTCTTTTCATGAAGTAGCAAAATAAAAAAACAACAACCACCACCACCACCATCACTTTAAAAACACAGAAAAAAAGGCAGAAAAAAAGAGAATACAACAGAAAATTTGAAATCTGGTTACTTAATAGACATACTTAATACTTAAAGACATAAAAAAAATTACAAAATGAACTATTGGTTCAGTCTTGCACAGTTCACCTCGCTGCATTAGCCAGTTACCTTTTCTCCCCTGCGTTACAGTCCAAGCTCTGGTTGACTCCACGTCACCGCCAACCAGCAACCAACTTAGGCTCTGCAGCGAGCTCAGATTCAGCTCCATCAGCAATAGTTTTTTCATCTCCCTGCTATTGATACTCTTATAATTTTTAAAGGACTAGAGATAGTCATAGCCTAAAGTAAGCATATCCTTACAGAGGTGAGGCACAGCTCTCCAGGAAGTACCAAAACCCTTCTATAGGATCAGTCAAGGCCTCCTGAGGAGCTCAAAGCTCGCCCCCGCAGGGTAAACCAGGCTTGTTAGCAGAGGTTGACAAAGCCTGATGGTTATTTCTAACGTTCAGGAAATTCTGGCTACTGTTGGTATATAGCAAACAGCAAGGTACATCTACAGAAGCTATGTTCAGAGCGTGCTCTGATTGCAAGGAAGAGCAGAGCAGCTAAAAATTGAAAGCCACAAGCAAGCAGGGTCGAAGCAGCGTGAGAGCAATCCTGCCCACTGAACCTGGCCACCTGCTGCATTCCTCTTCACGGTATAAAAGCCACCCTCCCTCAGAAGTCCACACCAGCCTTGCCATCATCACAGGCTTTCCATGACCCTGTGACTTTACTTTTCTCCCAAGCCTAAAGCTTGTCTAAATGAAACCTTTTTTAACATATCATTCCGCTCCCTCTTCCAAGTGCAGTCTGCTGTGAGATCCGACGGGGTTGCTCACTGCACCTTTATCCAGCTGGGTCCTGAATATCTTCAAAGGTGGAGGTCACTCAGCCTGTCTGGGCACCCTATTCCACCACTTAACCGTCCTCATGGGGAAAAACATTTTCCTTAGAGTCATCTTGTACCCTTCTTCTTTCAACTTATGCTGTTGTCTCTCATCATCCCATCACACACACCCTGAAAAGCCTGCATTGCATCAATTCTACTCTTTCACTAAGGGAGGAGGGAGGAAGGAAAAAGAAAACTTCACATTTTTATTTTTAATAATTTCCTATTATACAAAACACACATTGTTCTTTGTTTCAGATTGAACTTACTACATTTACTAAAAGTGCATCTGCAACCAAATCGGGGCTAGAGTTAAAAAAAATAACAAAAGAAAAAAAATCTAATCATAGAAGTTGGATGGAAATGCTCAGCCACGTAACCACAAAGGTCTTTGATATGCAGTGATGATGGCAACACTTCACTGTTGATGTTCACTACTCTCCAGATATGAAAGTAACAGCATCTCTCTGCACAGAAGCAGCACAAGAGCCAATTACGCATGTGCGTTACAAAATGCTAAACAGAAGAGCCTAAAAGGAGAGTGAGATACACACAGAAGCAAAGCCACGAGAAATGCACTCTGACAGTTCTGAAAGAGTTTGTTGGTGCGCACATCACGGTAAATATGCATTACTGCTCTTCCTGAGCACCAGAGCTATTACTCTCTCAAGCTGATCAAGGCTTCTTAGCACATCAAAGAACGGCAATCTGAAGCAGTCCACTTACAGACCTTACTGCTACTCCGTTATGAAATTACCTTGTACCAGTCATGCAGGAGGCTTGTCTGCACTTTAGCCACATTATGAACGAGTAAAAGATATCCAAAAGGAACTAAAAGCTGAGAAAAATGCACCAGTGCAACATATGCTCATCCTGCCTGGAAGGTCATAAGAAATGTGATTAGTGCTGTTGTTCTCCCAGTTTGAGGATCGCCTCAAGACAAAGGCTTTCCAGCGGAAGCTATGGATCAATAAAAGGATTAAGCAGCAATGCTTTGGAAAACGCAGAAGCAGAATATAAGTTTTTATGCGAGACTTCTCTAACACTGTACTTGAGAAGACAAAGCATTAATTTTGAGTCCTATCTTCCAGCCTGGTGCTCTTTGCCTCACAGCAAGACACAGGTGCCATGGACGGCGTGTGCTCAAGGGAGTAAAAAGGAAGAGGGAGGGACAGGAGATGCGCCCAGAGCTACACCCCATCAGCACCCATCAGCTACACCAAGCTGCAGTTCCTCAGAGAGGAGCTCACAGAGAGCAACACAGGTACCACCACACCTGACCAGCAAAGGCAGCACCAGAGCACCAGCATCACCCACATCGCAGCAGGACACCAGGAAATACCCCTACGGAGCTGTATTTGCATTCTCCAAGACATTAACAATGTGGTTGAGGCCAGGCACTGCACAAATGACAGGTGAACTCAGGAATTTCAAGGCTATTTCTCTGTGAACCACCTCCAGTCAGTTCTCAGAAGCATCTTCATTCTTGCAAACAACACTTAGTATCACCCTCATGAACCATGATTTTAAAAGGCCTCACTAGACAGTATTTGGGATGGAAATCCTTTTCATACGAAATTGTGGTGTAGTATTTAACACCAACACACCATCAATGCATTATTTCTTAAAATACACATCAGAGTCAAAACCAGTATTATTAAAAATAAGCTGAAATCCACAGTGCTTTTCGGAAAAGTCATTCAATAAATTAATCATTTTTATACGCAGAATGAACTGAATAAGCAAAAAATAAAAGGAAAGCTCTAAACCCTTGGTTTGCAGCCTGTCTTCTGCAAAAGTCATTTTAAAGTTATTTAAAAAGCAATCATACTCAACCTCATAAAATGACACTATTTAGAATTAATCTGCTGCATGTTAATTCCTTCACCTTTGCCAACAATAAAGCAGAATAAAAAAAAAAAAAGCTCTATCAAAATAAAATCGAAATGCAGTTGACATTGCCTGTTGCTTCTACAAAAGAAACAGATAGAAACCAGATCTAGCTTTTATCAAGTTCAGTTTCAAAACTTTAATGCTTCTGCTTCCCATAAAACAGATAAGTTAAACTCATTTTTTCTTTTAGACTCACCAAAATTGTCCATATCCGAACAGGCAGAGATGCGTCCAGTTTGTTAAATCCATGTTTGCAGGCAGTCGGTCGGTCACAGCAATTGGGAGGAAGATGGAGAAAGAAAAACAAGAAAAAAAAAAAAAGAAATGAAAACACTTGAGATTCAAGGAACAAGACTACTGTTTTCTGCAGAACTGTTTTTAACATTACAAGGCAGCTTCAGGCAAACAATTAAATACTCAACACACACACAGGCCTAACGTATTCTAGCATGAAAGAAAATAAGCACAATAGCAGTGATCCTGATGAAAAAAGAATAATCATTACAATTTAGTAAAGATCTGTCAAAGTTGCCCTTATAACAAAGATCAATAAGAGTAAAACCAAATCTTTCACTGTACTTTCACAGGGCACTAGAAGCTGTACATCATCAGCCTGTGGATATTTCCAAACTTTTGATAATAAGATGTAATATACATAGTGGAGAAAAGAGTTAAAACTGAAACAGGCCAGTGGCTGACATTTTAGGAAACTTTGGTCAAGGTTTAGGAGCCGACAGCTCGTTCTTTACAGCTAAGGAATTTGAGACATCCCTTACATGCAGTGATCTAAGAAGTTATATACCCACAAATTGCCAGGAAGATCCAAGCTGAAATAATAATTGTGGATTAGAATCTCAACCCGTTGTATCAGTAAATAAACAATTACCAGTACTTCTACTGATAAATCTAAAGAACAATTTTAGAACTTTCTTAGGCTCAACATTGACTTTGCTTGTAACCGTTCCAAAATATTTAGTTATTTCTTTAGTCTTTGAGAGGGAATGTTCCAGAGACATCTGTACAAAATTTCAGATGCTTTCAGATGTAAATAAACTATCTGTACATACTTAGTGCCACTGAAATGTGCATTCTTCCTTTGAACAGAGAAAAAACGGCTGTTTTGGTAAGTTAAGGGATCGTGAAAGGTCCCGAGCACTAGACAACGTGCAGACTTGCAGCACACTGCAGCAATGAGAAAGAGGAGGATGTGAAGGAAAGGCAACACTAGTCACGCTATCCTGGCAGTTGTATCCTCATCAGATTGCGACTGCAGTGCAAACAGCACCAAGGCTGACAAGAAGCCAAAGAGCCAAAGGTCATTGCAAGTCTCTCACAACAGATTGGGAAATCTCACCATCTGGTATCTCTGCAGTCCCAAGTTCTTCAACCCAACTGTCCTTGGGAATATCCATATCCTCAAAATTGAGAGATTGGAAAAAAAAGCCTTGCTGCTACCACACTGATTTGGACTTCTCTGGAAGATGACCAAGGGCCCAGTGTACCCTTGGAGATCCAAAAATTGTCAAGGCAGGGTAGGAAGGTCAATATTCTGCACAGACCCCAATGAGTTTAATTTTGATTTCAGAAGATGCCATGTCATACAAAGTAAAATTAATCTGTTGATATGAAAAAGACAAGCATAGCTGGCACAGACAAGTAATTTTCAGCCCCCCATGGATAGCAGTTGATGAGTTACCTCCTCCTCTGCCTCCATGCTCCATTAACAAGACAGCAAGAAAAACAGCAGAATAGAGATGGCAGTTGCTCACGTATCCACTGCTGTACTCGTGAACAACTTTTTTATTGCTGTTTTTGCAGGACTGCTTTTACAGAGAGTCTTTTCAGTTCCTTCATGCAAAGGATATTACAGGAGAAACGGGGAAAAAAAAAATCAAAGGATTTTTCTTCATTTCTGATTTTCAAACAGTCTTGGCAAGCACTGCCATTCCCCACAGATGTTACCACGTACCATTAATATTAGTGTGACTGCATCTATAGCTTGCCCTCAAAGTGCTATATGCCTTTTCCCTCTGTAAGGAAAGTTGAGAACCCTGGGAGACGATTTTTTATTAGAGAAGACACAATTCTGAGACCTTCCCAAGGATTATAATGGCCAGCGAGTGCCTTGACTAAACACAGAATGTCAAATGAAGGTAATAAGGAAAATAAGACTGTGGTGGTAGTAGAGAACATTAACCAACTCATCAGGAGATGAGGAGGCAAGAGGTAAGGGGAAAATCCAATGTTGAGTAAGTGGCATAGGAAAGGGAGGAAGAAACAAAAGAGTAAAAATGACTAGGAAGCAGCAGAATGCGAGCAAGAAAGTGGTTCAACTCATTTGTCTCAGCTGGGGAGAGGACGGGATGCAAGTGCAAATGCAGCACCCTCATTGAGGATCCTGAAAATGCATTTCTGAGCAAGAACAAAGACAGTAGTTGAAATTTGGCACGTTGCGATGGGCTTTCCCTGAGCTTTCCATTAGCAGCTCAGGAGTTTTGGGGGAGGGGAGTGGTCTTATAATCCTTATATGCCACCATTCAAAGGAGGAATGGGATGCAAATCTCCCTGAACACTGCTGCAGCATCCCATGTTGATATCACGTACCAGCTGCCTGAGTCAGGCTGAGAGGAGATACCTTACAGCAAGGCCACAGAGCACTACAGACATTTGCATTCCCCTCAGCTCCTCTTCACTTGCTCGCTATTTGTGCGTGACACTGGGTTATGAAACCAAAAACACTGGTTCAGCTTCAGGTGGCATTTTAGGGTCAATTGCTTCTTCGACAGACACTAAAATCACATTTTTTTTTCAGGCATAATATTAAACTCCAAATGTTTTAGGGCACACTGAACTTTATGGATTATTGCTTTGGCCCTCTTGCTCAAAAGCTTATACAGCAATCTCTTGCTATGCGAGGTGCGTCATATGCTTTTTTTTTTTTTTTTTTTTTTTTTGCAGAATTGCACTTTACAATGAACTCTGCAATTACTCTATTTGCTCTTTTGCTCCACCAAGCTGTGCAGTACTCCTGACTGTTACACATTTTACAATAAAGTGTATCCTCAAGTGGAGGATGCACTTGCAAAAATAAATAAATAAATAAATCACATGACACCTTTTAGTCAATATGAAGTTTTTGCAGCTAAAAGCTTTTGAAAGTTTCTTCAAAACTTCCATGACTCAGCTTGGATCTATTCCTAATCCATAGGCAAGGTAAAACACTCATCTGGCACCAATGAACCCAAAACCAAAAACAATGAAAACAACACAAAAACAATAAAACCTTAATGCAGACAGCTGTCCAGGCCATTCCCCTTCCTTCCTCCCAGCCAAAAAAAAAAAAAAAAAAAAAAAAAAAATTAAATCAGAACAAAACAAGGTTATCCATTTTTTACTTAATAAAATCTGTAGGGCAAATATAAATCCTAACACTGCAACTGATTTATTCTGGATGCCACTGTTTAATCAAGTTAACATTCAAGAGTATTACAGTCACATCTCTGCTGGGCTAAGAAAAAGGGAAACTAACCAGAAAAAACGGAAAAAATCAGCACCGCACGTGACAGCAGATTCAGGTTATGGCTTCACTTGCCAGAGTTGCTTCTACCACAGAATGACTGCTACATTTTACTATTCTAAGCAAACATTAGTAAAGGGTGAAAAGGAGTTTTTTAAAATGAAAAAAAAAAAAAAAAAAAAAAAACACAATGTCTAGCAGCATTCTGCAAATGCTATATACCAAATATCACTTCTAATTGAAATTAAAGATGTATCAAAATGATCCCATTTGATTAGACTAAAATCTGGTTAACACAAGAAGTGATGTAACCAGCAGCGCTGTGGAGATTTTTATATCACTGATACGTATTGCAGAGGTGAAATTGCTTTGCTCAAGCTCCAGCTCTAGCTCCACACCTTGATATTAGACCATCAAGGCGGACCATGAAAACCTACCACAGCACTAGCTAGTACACAACTGGGAGCTCCCAGACACGTTTCCAGCCAACTGAAGGTAACATTAAGTGTCAGTAATACCACAGCCTCTCCTCTTTCATTGCAACATAAAATCTGAGGAGTATCCATGCTTCTCAAAACATCAGCTGTGACGTTACCAGACCTCAGGTTTGGGCAGTGTTTGATAGGTGCCCCTAGAATAGATCCATACAAAAATAGATAGATAGATAGCTATGGAGTGGGTGTGTACATATGCTTGAGATTATATATATATATGCGCATATAATGTTCAAACCCCCAGCAGATGGCACCCGTAGCACAAACTCCTCATGCTGCTAGTGCTGGAGCAGGCACCAACCACACTACCAGAGGCACCACCTTCCCCCACATGCCCCACCACCTTCGGGGCATGAAGTAACCCCCAACTCTTCTGCAAAGCCTGAAGTCTCAAGCCCAGCATTCAGATCAAAAGCCAATTAAGTCTATCCTACCTGGTCTCCTCCATTAGTTTCATTGAAAGCTGCAACAGTCTCCTTCACTTCTTGCACTAAGTAGCTGCTAACTCTCATCTGCTCTCACAGCCTTTCCAAAGGTGGCAGCACTTCAGTGAATGCAGGAACTCTGAAGTGCAGGGAATATTTCTAGGAATATTATAGAAGCTAATATTAAGCACAATAAAGTTTGTTGTAGAGCTTCCTTCAGGCTTCAACGAGGCTTTCCCCATGTAACAGTAACACATCCAACCACCTTTCCATTAGTCCTGCTAGTAATTTGGACTTTTGATGGAATCATGAAGGAGCATATCAGAAATAGCAGGGCAAATGCTGTTTTCCTTTAATTAAAATTGAAGTCTTGTTGTCACTGATGACTTAAGCATCACCATCACACGTACATGCTCAACGTACATATGATATACCAAGCGCTGCTTCAACTTCATGTGAGTAGGTTTGGTTAAAAAAAAAAAAAGAAAAAAAATCAAATTTAATACTCTACCCTCTGTTAAAAAAAAAAAAAAAAAGAGGAAAAGAAAAAGAAAAAAAGAGTTTAGAAGTATCAATCTGAAAACCTCAGCTGTACGTGCAATATTCCAGTTCCCAGCAAGAGAATGCTGCACGTCAGATTGAAAGATGCCTTTCCAAGGTCATTTCATGTTCCAGTAGGTTTGTTATGAAGTTCTGGAACGGCAGATAAGGTTATGCGAGATTGTAAAGTGCCTTCCTAAGCTAGTTCTGGGCAGTAATGTGCAGCCAGTGTTTGAGCAAGAGACTACTATAACGTTTACCTCTTAAAACAACTTCATATGTCAAAGTACATGCTGTTGCAGGATGAACAAGAGAAACATTGAAATACCGCTAACCTGCTTTTCTACACTTGCCTCCCAATTAAAAGCATAAAAGGAAAGAGAAAAAGGCCATTTTCCAAACAAATAGACATTAAAGGCACATATTGGAAATGAACACACTTTGTTTCTTTACACACACTCCAGATTTGAGCATGAACTGGAACATTATGAAACTGATTTGATTTGCTGTAGTGGCAAACTTTTCCAGCAACATTAGGGAAATTTTGTGAAAATACCCAATCCTTTTTTATTAGTAACAATCTCATGTTAAAAACAGGCAAATGAAAGCCATTACTGCTACTGCCAAATTACAAAAATAAGTATACTTGAGTAGTTCCCTATGATGGACCGAAAGCAACAATTTCTAAGGTTAAAAAATATTTTAAATAAATATTTTAAATAACAGAAAGTTATTCAGATATCTAACAAGGTTGGTTTGAAGGTCTTGTGATTATAATGTGAGAAATGATGACCTGGTATTTTTTTTTATTTATTTCTTCAAGGATAGCTCAAAATGGAGGAAATCACATAGCAGCAGCCTCTTGGCACATCTTTGGCACTGCCTGAGCCCATCCCAAAGTCAGGAAGGTGCATCTGGCAATGCACAGACCTGTGCACTTCCCAACTGCAGCCATCATCACGCCAGGGAGGAAATCCTCCCTGAAGGAGAGCAGGGGAACGAGCATGCAAACTCCAGAAGCAGGAGGGGGAAAATGAATAAATAAATAAATAAAAGCCTTCTTCATAAATTGCTATGCACACCTTAAAGAGGCTTAGAACTTGATGAAAGATCCGGGAATGCAAAAATGAAAACACTTTTGCGCGGAAATAGCGCAAGCCGAGTGCATTTCCCTCGCCCCGGGTGTCTTCCTCGGGTCCCCAAATGAACATTTTGGGGGTCCAGGAAGAGGTGTATCCATGTATCTCGGGAACATGGCCACGCCGCGCCGAAGTGCGCTCCAGATGCGGAGTTTGCTGCGCGCGCTCCTGCATTGCACCCTGCGCTCGCAGGCTCCTCCGCGCCACTCGGGAGCCGCGGCGCCCGCACACGCCGTTACTCGGTCCCCGGGCTCGTACCGGCGCTTTAATGAAGTGCCGGTATGAGGGAGCGCGAATGCCACCGGCGGAGTGCGGCTTCCCCAGGCAAGGAACGGGGGGGATGCACCCAGGTCCCGCCGGAGCCGCAGCCCTCCCGCCCCCGCAAGAAGCGCGCAGGGTGCGCGGGAAGGCGCCTCGCGCAGCGCTCGCTCCGAGCCGTCCCCCGCAGGGGCTTCCGCGCCCGCGCACGGAGGGATCCCCCCTCGGAGCGGCAGTCCGCGCAGCGCTCCTGCAGCAGCCCCGCTCCTGCAGCCCTGCCCCACTGCTCCCAGCCCTCCATCCCCCGCTCCTGCAGCCCTGACCTCACACCCCTGTGCTTACCCTTGTGCTTCACATCCTCCCCAGACAGGTTTCATTTCCTCGCTCTTTGTAAGA
>JAWLRI010000307.1:2287910-2319695 GCA_034781795.1 Crypturellus tataupa | reverse complement strand
TCCCCATTTGGGGACGTCCCGGGACGGGGCAGCCCGCGCACCCACGAGCCCCCCGGGTTTGGAGGGCATGGGGAGACCCGTGCAAAAGTAAGAAATGTGCTTGAGAGGGGGGAAAAAAAAAAACCCAAACTGACAGCGTAGAGGAAGGCGGCCAAGAGATTAGGGCTGCTTATCTTGGGTTAGGAGGCTGTGGGACAGAGCAGCCACCAGGCTTTGGGCGTCACGTCAGGCCACGCAGCCATTAATGCCACGATTACACCTGACCCCGCCGAGGCCTCTAAGTCGCCACAGGATGGACTGATCCGCTGGTGGGAGGCAGCGCAGGCCCGTGGGAGCATCGGCCGGCGGGAGCATCGCAGCGCCGCGCGCTCCGGCCTTCCTTGTGCCTCCGGCTTCCACGCGGCTCCAGGGGCACCGCGGCCTCCAGGGCGACTCCGCCGGGAGCCCTCAGGAGCTCAGGAGTTGTCCATGGGGTGGGGGGAGGCGCACGCCGGCCGCCCGTGGCAAAGGTTGAAGTTCCAGCGAGGACGTTTCGGTGCTACGTGCGAGATAATTTCTTACGATAAGTTTTGCTTTTGTCGGCTAAGGGAGAAAATCCTGGTATACAATGTGGCAAGAGAAATCCTCAGCCGTCTGCATTTCTTTTTTTTTTTTTTTTTTTTTTTTTTTTTTTTCTCCGGGCAGCTATATACAGTTATTGACTTTTACAGCTTTGCAAATTGCTATGCAAGAAGCGATGGGCTCGGAGAACCAGAGGCAGAATTTAGTTAAACAGCCTGACTTGTTTTTTCCTGCTATTTGGAGAAACGTTTGTAGGAACCAAAGTCCCAGCCCTGCAGTGGGATGCACAAACTCGCACTGAAGGGGTAGGGGCCCATTAAATTGACAGGCCCTGTGCGGGCATAGGGAGATCCGCTCCACACAGAACCCATTTTCTTGGTGTTGGGTTGCAAGGGCAGCAAGCACGGCCGCGAGTGGCAACATTGCTCAAATGATGCCAAAAAAATAATGCCATGTAAATTTATGCCGGTTCTCACGGAAAAGACTTATGGGTATATTTCACGTCAGACAGGATTCATACCTCCGCTAGTGAAGGAGGGAATTCTGGCAAGATAAGAAGTCTGCAGAAAAAAAAAAAAAGTGTTATAAAAACGAGCATGGAGAGTGGGGAAGCTCCTGGGAAAACTGCCGCTCTGCCTAGTGCCACGGGACAGGAGCTGCACTGGGGACTCCCAACCCAATCCCGTCTCCTCGGGACACGGGCTGGAGCCTGCGCCGTCCGGCTCCTGTGGGAAGAGGCCGTGCCTGTCACCGCTGGGGAGGCCTTAATTAAAGGAACCGATGTCGGGTCCTTAAAACGGCCATGGGAATGATCAGGATGTCTGCAGGGAGACGTCGGACTCTCCGGGCCTCGAGCCGTGCCAAGTCATTGTGTGGGGCAGGAAACGGGAGAGCTCTGGGGCAGGTAGGAAATAAAGCTCACTGCCCTCTCCCAGCCCTTTACACTCGCATTTCCCAAGCAGCACAAGCTGCAGGAGGGAGTTTGCATATGTTCATTACCTATTTATTTAATAGACTGTAACAGCTCCGAAACATTTTTTTTTTTTTTTTTGCTCACACGATGGTTAATGCTTTTAGCACACTGCGCAGGAGTCTCTCCCGGATAAAATTACCACCCTAAGCATCCCTCTCCAGAATTACCGTCCTAAGCATCCCTCGCAGAGGCGCCATTCAGAGGCTGTTAATCTGATTTATGGTGACCTGGCACGACAGCCGGTGGCAGGAGGTGATATAAAGCCGAAACCCTGTGACAGGAGGGTTTGGTGCATGGTGCAAACCCCTTTTATGGGGCCCATGCCCTGACTTTTACAGCCCCTTTGTATTGTTTGTATGGCTGTGGAGACTTCTTTTTATTATTATTATTTTAAATAAATCATCTCTAAGGCCTGGTAGTTGCTCATGGACCTGCTCCTGGCATCATCTCCCGCAACACACAACACAGAGACCTGTGGCACTGATCCTCATGCCCTCATCGTGCAAATCTCTTCCTTACATATACATATAAAAATCTAATAACTCACATGCTTGCAGCAAAACCAAAGGGCCCTCGTCTTAAGTGCTCCATGTCCAGTAAATGCAACTGCCTTGTGGTTATTCTAAATCAATGATTTTTGGTGCAGGGGCCAGGGCAGTGTTTGTTATTAGCATTTGCCAGTCCCCAAGTCCTGCTTTTGAGACAGAGCTGTTATTATCTGAGATCAGAGTTATCCACAGCTTTATTTTTATACCATCATCAGCGCACACAGTGTTTAAAAAAAGACGGGAAAGAGGCAGTGTGCCTGTCCTAACAAATATACAGTTTCTGCATGGAAACGGATCTTATTGAAATCAATGTGCATTTTATCATTGATTTCTTTGTGTAGTAAGGGCCTCTTGCAGTGTTTTAAACTTGACAGCTTTTTCTTGTAAAGCTGAAATGAGACTACCTGGCAAGTAGCAATATTGAGTAGTTTTATATAATGCTTCTTTCTCTCTCTCTCTCTACATATATAAATATACACGCACAAGCCCAGAAATCTGAGACACTGCAGAATTACTTTTATTTAAAACTGCATTTATCAAATGTACTGAAAGTGCACAGTCTACTTAATAAAAAACACATGGAAAATCCAATTTAACATTGACAAGGGACTTGAGCAGATGATCCAGCTGGTCATTCGTAGATAGCTAGGACAGAGACAGCATATCCATGCCACATCACCGTACATTATCTAATGGTTTAAAATCATTTTATGCCATATTTTCATTCAGTGGCACGAATTTACTGTAGCGCTATTCTTCCACTCTGCCACAAGAACATTTTTTTTTAAACTGTTGATAAGGAAACGTCATTTGCTGTTAAAAAACTGTGAATGACAAATTCATTGCTATGTTAACTGAGCTTTCCACATTTATTGATTGCCTCCTCATTTACTGAGTAGTTTCAGTAAATTTCCTAATAATTATGATCTGTGGTATACATCTATCAAATTGCACACTCTAAGTTCCTGAGGACTGGTGTGTCACCTTGTATAATGCTGATTTTGCAGCTCCATCACTTGGACCCCTGGGAGAATAGCAAGAACTTTGATGTTAGAAGTGGCCTAATCTAGATGCCCTCATGGGGCAGCACACTTCTCACTTCTCAAGGAGAAAACAGCAAATGCTCCACTGAAACTGTATTTTCCAACATTCATGAAATAAAATATGCTATGGATCATTAGCAACATATCAGCTTATTAAAAACTATGTCACACTTGTAAAATAAAGGACATTTTATCATCCTTTGCCATTAAATTTATGTCTGTGTTAATCTGCAAAATTAAATAAATCCCCATCAATCTTCTAGTTAATGATGCAAAGCCTGTGCATACCTTAGTATGAAATCAGAATATTTCTATTTATTTTGGGGAAAGAACATGTAAACTCCCATGTTCGCATCAAAACAGAGTAGACAATTTTGCACCGAAATAAATCAGAAATTTCTGTCAAGGAAAGGAAATGGCAGAGTAGCTATTCAGGCCTGCAATGGCTCACCAGTCTAGACTAGAAGTGCAATAAAACCAGACAAACTATCACATACGTCCTTGGTCGCATTGACCTGAACATGAGGTTTCTGCAGTGCATTGAGCTCTTGGGCAGCCTGGACGACTGTCTGCAACATGAAGGCTGGACAGGCACGGACCACACGGAAGTAGCTGGGCATGGTCATCATCCCTCTTTCCTACCACATGAAAGAGAAATTGCAAACTTCTTTGTTTTGTGCTAATTGAAACAATATTAGCTACCACCCAAGGTACGGCACATTGTATGGGGAGGCTGCATCAGCTGGAGGGGCTTCCCTGGAAACTGGTTGCCAAAAAACAGGAAAGGGGGCCTTGGTTTGGTTGAAGTTCTGCATTTGAGTGCGGGTGGAAAGAAGCACAAGTCGAGTAGAGCCAGACAAGCAGGACGTGTGTGGGTGGCTCCTGAAAGCGGCCAAGACTGGATGATTCTTCTCTTTTCAACCTTCAAAGCCAGAGGAAGTTCTTGGAGGAAGAAGACAGATTTGCGCTGCATGGTTCTACTGTGTTTGGGGGGAAACATGTTTATTAAGTATGTTTATATTTTAGTAAACAGATTTTACCCAGCTCATAGTTTTTACTTGAAAGGCCCCTAGAACTCTGTAAACCTCGCCTTCCTGCAAGAAACAGCCTCATTTCACTGTACCATCATATAACCTCCTGTTCTTAAACCTTCTTCATGAAGCCAGACAGAGTCCCATCCCACTCTCAATTAGAACTTTTCTCTCAGAACACTATGGAAAAAGATATGTATTAGAGCCTCGGAGCCATACAGCTTCTCCCGCAAAGTTATGAAACCATTCTTCCTTTAGGGATAAACAGTAAAGCAACAGCTAATTTGTATGAATAGCTCTTTCAGCTGCTTAAATACTTCCAGCCTGATGAATTCTTTAAGCTGCTCTGATTTCTCTGAATGTATTAATCTTCCACACCTGTTATTTCAGCGCAAACAGTAGATCATGCCATGCTACTATTGTCTCTCATTTCCTTGGGTGCTTGCTGGAGATCACTCACTTGACAGCTTTTCGAAATGGTAAAATATTACTCAATTGTCCTTTAGATTGTTCTCCAGGTAAGTTTTCATGCCTGGACGGTCAGTGGCATGAAGGAAAACATTTGCTTTGAAAAAAAGCTCTTACCTGGCTATGGTTTTTCAATTTACTCACAGTTCTTGTTGAACTGTGAATTTGTAGAAAAAAATGATCTTGCATGGCCCACTGCTTTCTTTCTTGCCAGCTCCGTGTCTTTGAACATGATGCCATTTGTGTGCGAAGCCATCCAGATGTGTGTCACAGCTTGATTTCCTGGGGCATTCGGCAGAAATGCTTCAAAAGAGCAGTGCATGCTACCTCCGCAACATGATAAATCTCTTCAGGATGCTATGTAGCACCTACCATAGTGGCGAACCCATCGTTATATTTTCCTTAAATGTGCACCTTTCAGCCCTCTTGGAAAACTATCTTTCCATAGAAATACGCCCAGGGTGGCCCCCCAGAAAATGCCATTTTTCACGTTTAACTGTTTAAAAAAAAAAAAATGGCAATGTAAATTAAGGTTTGGTAGTCTAAGCTGTTGCTTTTCCCCAGGCACAACAAATTAGTTCTAGTCTGGAGGTGCAAATGCAAGCGCGCACTCCTGTGCCAACAGAAAACGTCTTGCAGCGCAGGGGAACAGCAATGCTCGCTCTAATCCTCAGTGCAACAGGTGCCTCCGTGCTGAACACAGGCGCACATTTATTCAGGGTATTCGTCTGGAGTGCCTCCCAGCAGCCCCAGTCCCTTGTTGCAATGTGCGGCTGCAGATGCCCTGAGTTGTCCCCGCTGCCATCTTCTCATGCAGGGAGGCAAGGAGCAGGGAAGGAAAATGCCCGAGTCCGGGGGGGCTTTTGGGGGTTTGCTTTGTGCCAGTTTGGGCGAATGGTCCAGGAATCAGGGCTGGTACTGGGGGAGCTATTGGAATCATCCTGCTCTCCTCAGCCCATTCCTTGGTTTTCCTCTCCTGCATTTACGGAGATGCCTATTAACAATTTCAACTTGTTATATGTCTCTTTATAGTATGGGAATTCAATAACATCACTGAATTACAGAAGGGCTTTTGCTTAAATTTTTGAAGATCAATAATCTGCAGAAGGTGCCCCTAACAAAATAAAAATTATGCTCAAAGCACAAGTGCAACCTCCTAGGTAGCTGCCTTACACGTTACTGTACTCACAGAATCACAGAATGGTTGAGATTGGAAGGGACCTCTAGAGACGATGATCTCTAGTCATCTAACCCCCCTGCTCCAGCAGGGACACCTAGAGTATATGGCACAGGGTGGCATCCAGGAGGGTTTGGAAGATCTCCAGAGAAGGAGACACCACAGCCTCTCTGGGCAGCCTGTTCCAGGGTCACCCTCACCTGATAGAAGTTCTTCCTCACATGGAGGTGGAACTTCTTTGTGTTTCACTACCCCTTGTCTTATCTCAGGCTACCAACAAGAAGAGCTTGGCCCCATTCTCTTTCCATTGCCCCTTGTCTCCCCTGAGGTATTTGTACATGTTGATAAGATCCCCTTTCAGTCTTCTTGAGGATAAACAGGCCTAGCTCACTCAGTCTTTCCTCATAAGGTAGATGCTCAAGTTTCTCAGTCATCTTCGTCCTTGTGCAGTCCTTGAAATCCTCCCAGATTTCAGATTCCAGAGAGAAAGGGTTAAACTTCCTGACAGTTGCGAAAGTTTTCACCAAAGTGAGTGGAACATGCTTAAAAACTCCAGAAAATTAGTCCCCCCCCACCTTGTTTGAGTGACTGAAAGGCAGAGGCAGTGAGATACTGTTTTTCTCAGAGCTGTATCAACATGGATCTTCTTTTTTTTTTGTTTGTCTGTTTGTCTCCTTTTGTTCTGTTTTAATTTATTTTTCAATTTTAAACAAAGGGATCAGAACTAATGAATAAAACAAGTCCCAGACAGTCTTCTTACTATAAAAAAGGGAGAATATTTACATTTATGAGGGCCTTACTCAAAAAAACAAAAACTTCAAATAAGTTGAAGGACGAAGTAGGTCTTGCAAAGAAAAGGAAACCCTTGAAAAGACACAGAATAGTATCAGTTAGGCTCCGTGACGACTCTGTTGACATATTTGATTACTTTTATAGAATTTACTATCTCTGCACACTAAAATCAAATACATGCAATTGCAGAAGCATTGAACCAGATAGGGCTGAGCTCGATTCTTCTTTAACATCAGTAGCATCTTCATAAATCTTCTGAGTGGACAAAAAGACTTTACATAACTGAAGTCATAAAATAATGGATTTTTTGGAATCAGTGAATCTGTAATTGAAAGAATACAGCTTGTCCGCTTTGAAACCTTGGCCTCACAGAAAACAGTCTGTGAGGCCGCTACACCTAGGATTTCTAACCTGAAGATTAATATGGAGACCACGCGTGAAAACAAATAAATGAAAAAAACAGGAAAAGAAACAGTCTATTACTAATGTGCTTTTTACTAGCATGACTGAACTCACTTATGGTCATCTCTTCAGTGAGCCAAGGGGCTCTAGAGTCATATAAAGAGCAGTAGGAATTTATTCTGAGATATTAACAGTGCAAGAAGAATCGTATGTGTTCTGACTTTGAAATATTATTTATATCAAGAATAAAAAGCATGTAAAGAATAAAAATGTACATACATTTCCATGTATATATTATTTTAGCGAAAGCTGTAGCTTTTTCTATGAATTACTTAGAGTTTGGTATCCCAGCATACCATACCCTGGCCCACAGTGCACACAGTCTGGCAGCGTATCTTGTTTTGCTGTTGTTAAGACTCATTTTGTCTGTTTTTCACACACAAATCAATGTGCTAAAAATCTTTCGGGGCTGCTTTCAGCTGTACCTGGAAGCTCTGCGTGCCGCATCCCACCCTCTCAGGTGGTGCAAGGCAGCAAACCTCACCCGGTTCAAGGCAGCTCTGGAGATTCGCCCTGGCAGAGAGCAGAGTCTGAGATCCAGGCAGGAAAATACAGATAGGAAGGCTTAAAAGTGCTATCAGCACTTCCAGGAGAAGGTCAAATATGTGCTTTATGTGTTACCATTTTGTTGATAAGTCTGTGGATGTGCCGCTTCAGAGGACATACTGTGCTTCAAAATTAATAGTATTGTCAGTCTTGACACTCGGTGTTTTGTTTTTTTTTCCTTTTGATAGTAGACTTTGGCTTGATAATAGACTCTCACATTTTTCATTATTTACAAAACTGGCTTTAATATGGTCTACCTTCTTTGATGAGATTGCATGCTGTTTTAGTCCATGAGAATCCTCCTCAGGAAAGCATGGATAAGAACATAATTAATTTTAAGTACAACCATTAAGTGCTCTCCTGAATTAGATCTTTATTGACTAATTTTCAAACCTGTAGTAAAGCTAATAATGCAGATTGCTGGAACAATATTAGAGATTTTTATTCATATAAGACAGAAGGAAAATGGCTAATGAATATTGACCACCAAAGCTTACTGTGATAAAAGACTTTGGCTGCCAGTTCAGACTGCATCATGGGGCTGAGGGACTTTTTCTCACAACAGACAAGTATGTGGTACTAAGGATTACTCTGTCCTCGAAGAATAACTTACTTAATATCAATTTCAATTTATGTTACATTAAAGCATCAGATGTTTGTAGGAATTTCAACATTTTTAATCATTAGCTTTTACAAATTAAATCTCTATATAGAGAATAAATTTTATGCAATAACATTACTATGAGGTAACAAGGATTTTAAATGAGAAACAACAGTAAAAGTTTGATTTACTAACAAATTTTGTTCTTGCAGAAATGCTGTTTGTGAAAAATGAAAATACTTTCCACTGAACTCTGAAATGGAATAAAAATCAATAGCAGTCATTGGCGAAACCGTTCTATCTATTAACAAGGAAGGAACGACTCAGAATTAAGGAACTGTAAGTATAACCTCAATATTCCTAACTGCAGAATTCTATAATTAAAATCCAAAATTTATAGCCTCCGTCCCAAAAACGTGCCTATAGCAAATGCTATCAAAAGACAATATAATAGACTAGGATAGTTTACTAGCCATTTTTATCTACTTCTCAGTTAAAACTGTATTCTGATCTAGAAAGTATTACCAGTCCAGAATCTAAAAAATGCCTAGGAACTCAAAATGCAACTTGTTTTATTTTGCTTACATGCAGTAAGCCATCAGCTATTGCTCCAAGTATTTATTTCAAATTTTATTCCAGTCTGTGAGTGGGTGATGTGGCTGATTCAGACTTGAGAGAGGTGAATGTGATGCCATCAGATTCAAATGCAATTTCGCTCACTGTACCACAGGCCCAAGAATGGTACTAATAAATAATGAATCCTATGGAGAACCATAAAACCTCTGGGCTGTGAGTCATGGCCCCTTCCTATTATTTCCACAAAGCTCCGTTTTTGTTTGGACAATGTAATAGGACCCTGTAGGATTTCTCTAAGAGATGTGGGAATTGTTTGGCAAAACCACATACATTCTGCAAGCTTCAGACTCTCTCTCATACGGATGTAATAGGAGGGAAAGTTTCTAGGCTCTTGAATAAACATTTTGGACATACAGACTGGCAGTTTTCAAACAGTGCATGTGCTTTCAGCAAAACTGAAAAAAAATATCTTGTTAAAAAGCAAAAATGGAGCTGTGTCACTCTTACCAGGAGGCTGATGACTCTTGAGTTTAGTTCTTGTCTAAATATAAGTATCTCCAAAAAGAAATGGAAAGACAATCATTTCTACTAGTCTAGATTAATTCTACTTTGTAAAAAATATGATAAAATAGCATTTGATATGAAATAAAAAGGAATGAATCATGTGTAGAAAATATATCTGAATTCTCTTTGTCAGCTGTTTAGACAAATACAGCGAGATACATGATAGACTTTTCTTCTTGAACTGTTACAAACGCTAATGTTCTTTTTTTATGTCTTTCTGTGAATATTTTGCAGTATTAGAGAAAGAAGTTTCAAAAAAAAACCCTAGTGAACTTCTGCTCTATCTGAAAAGGTAAACATGACGTTTCTAAGGATCAACCTTGCTTAAAAGTCTAACAAATATCCATTCAAATTCCTTGCCTTTCCAACCTTTATTTGCTTTTGATTTTACTAAAGCCTATCTGAATCACTGTCCTTTGCAAATAGACTTGGGTTGCACTGCAGAGCCCCATTGGCCTCAGGGTAACTCTACAGCTGTGATTATCTCTCAGTGGCTTTTGCTAGCAGGTTGGCACCTAAGAGAGGTGAATATGAGTCAGCTACTTTGCAGCCAGGCTTTTTGACTCCTTGCAAAATAAATTATGCAGAAACCATCCTGATTCCTCTAATTTCTACAACTAAGCAATTTAAAAAGCCTTGTTTTAAATAGATTTACAAATATGTGTGCTATATATTATGCATTATAGATATATATTTATTTCATTGGAAAGAAACGAAATGAGCAAAAAAAAAGAGATCTCTTTTTACCTTTTGTTTTAATATGCTGAGCAAAGTAAAATTGCAAGAGCAATCAAAGGCAGAAGAGAAAAACACATTAATTTTGTGTTTTGTTCAATAAAGCATTTGTAGGAAGAAATATTATATTAGAACAAAAGTTTTATGAGACATCAGTTAGTTTCTTGGTTAAAAAACTTCTAAAACTTTCAATGAAAGACTTTTCAAAAGGGACATACTACTGTATTGCTTATGCAAACCTTTTCAGCTAAGGTAAGGAGTCTCCAAAAGCTTTCTACTTAGCAAAGTTCTCTACCATTGATTTGATGCTCTTTTTTTATGGATGAAAACATTATTAAAGAATGAGATATGTTCCCATTGAAATCACTTATCAAATAATAAGCCATTAGCTTGTTTTCTCCGTGGGAGGGATGATGCCAAATAAATTACTTTTATTGTAGTTCAAATATCACCAGTACCAAGAGGCTTGGATATCCTTTTCTAATGGTTTGGTGGATCTATAGCGCTGCATTTTGCATTGCTGAGGACTTCAGAGCTCTCCCTTCTTCAAAACGTATTTATACAGGGCAGTGGCTCAGCCCTGGAGCTCGGGCGTGAGCCCCTCATCGCGGGAAGGGAGGATCCCCGAGGAGCCAGGATGTGCCAGCAAAGAGAGGGGCTCATTTGTTTGCTTATAATTTTCCTTTGTGAGGTCCCCCAGGAGCAGAAAAGAGAATAGTCTGCAGTCTGGTAAGATCAGAAGAGCAAAAGTATTTGTAGCACAATAACGTATTAGTTATTTGGAAAGCAGGGAGTACTGTGCTCTCAGAACAGAGGCCTCTTGAGAGAGGCACAGATCAGCTCCCGCTTTTGCTGCAGACTTGCTTCGGGAGCCAGAAGTCCCCTCACCTCGGGAGATTTTTCTTCCCTTGAGAGTTTTAATAGATGGGTGCAAAACAGATCCAATGCTCTACAGAGTATCTGGCTATTTTCCCTAATTTCTTCCCTTATTGTTTGGTAGATATTTAAAATAATACTTTAAAATCTGAGGTTCGTTTCCATTCCCAGTGACAGTGCTCATACCTCAGCCAATCTGTATTTGTTTTACAAGCCTGTTTTCCTTAATCATGTCATGAAGCCGGCCACTAATTCTCTCTTTCTGGATGGCTGTGGTGAGACCACACATGCTCCAAGCCCTGAGCACGAATGGGCTGGAGAGAGATCAGAAGAAAGAACAAGAACAAAATACTATTGCAAACCCAACGCTGTTCCCATTTGAATTGTACTTGAACTAGTCCTCACAGAGCCTACAAACCTCAGGATCTTCACTCTTTCTGGCCTAGTTATCAATCCCTCCCCGCACTGCCCCCTGTTTTTTTTTTTTTCCCCATTAGTTGATGATTCCAAAAGCAAAGACAAAGCTGCAGCCAAAGAACTATCAATTAGTCCTTGGAGGTGCTCCAAAGTAACCAGTAGCCCATGCTATATTTCTTGGTTAAAAGGCATTAATATCAGAGAAGGACATCCTGAACTGATCAACGTGAATGAAGGAGAAGCCTCTATGGAGTACAGAAGATGAAAAGTTTTGAAGTGCAGCATGCCAGTTTTGTAGCAGCAATGACACTGATGGGAAATAAAGTCCCTATATTAAAGTGCTCATTGATTAGCTATTTCCAAGAGCACAAGTAGGATCTATTTTGAGCACACAGTAGGTACTCATCCAGACTATGTTTTTCCTATTACAATCAAATGGACAAGCTGGAAAAGTTTGGCACAGCTGTACAGGCCATATTGGCCTCCATTTTAAAGGGCATTTCTTCTCAGATGGTCTGAGAAGAAAGTTATGTTTTTATGTTTGGAAACTAGAAAGCATTCAATTTGACTTTAAAATCATTGTCTAAAGGAGAAGCACACTCATGCTTTGATATCTTCCTGCCTCAGTGATCCGTATCTTTCACTTCATCTTAACGTCTGGAAATAAAGCAGGAGTTGGGAGACGAGAGTCTTCAATTTATACCATCCTTTTAATTGCTGGGACAGATGTTTATACCTTTGTTCATGTAAGAGACACTGGAAAACCAGTCTGAAAGACCTGTCGACTACTCGCATCTCTACAACTTTCCCAGTAGCATTCCTATTTAACGTATTTCATGGTGGGGTTTTAGATGTGATCTGTCCGTTTGGTACCACAGCTCCAGTTCCTAGTTTTATCTTAAAACCAGGTATTTTAATTACAGATTCCATCAGATATTATTCTATGGTCATCATAAATGACTGCACGCAAAGTATTCCCTTGGTGGTGGTGGCCACCAGTGGCCCTGTGCAGAGAGGCATCCCATGGATAGTGAGTCCTTCGGCTGCAATCCCTAGTTTGGGTGCCTTAATCCGCCTCCGTCTTGTTTTGGGCATCAGTGTCCTTACTCAGATGGTCTTGGCTGCTCCTTCCCGGTCTGCCTTGCCTGTTGACTAGTATTACATTTACAGCAAAAGTCGGGGGCACTTACTAGGGGCATTGCTGTAGCAGTTCCTTCCTGTCCACAAGGATTTTAGGAGCTGTCTGGAGGCCACTCCAGCTACACGACTTGCCCCAGTGCAGGAGCTGCTGTTTGTGTCCTGTTCTTCAGGCCCTGCAGCAAGCAGAGAGCACAGTGCTCTGCACAGGACATTTCCAGGGCAATCCAGCTACCCAGCAGCTCAGCCCCGTGCTATGGCTCTTATACATGAGCCAGTCTCCTACGCTGTCATGCGTATGGTGCTCGTTTTGAGATTATTTTGTACACACAATAAGCACACGTGCTGTAGTCTTCCTAAGTCCCATTAGTTCTGTTTATATCCTGCATCTTTAAATACTGTAGCTGGACATTTCCTGTTCTTCATATTCCCCCTCAGACAACATTTCTGGTGACTTTTCCAGCCTTCTGTTAACTTCTACTAGTCTTCTGCTAAACTGGTGCCCCTTGCTTGTTAATCTATCCTCTGCTTGCCCATCTGCCATTACTTTCTACGCATAATTATAAGAATATAGATGCATAATTATAGGAATAGAGCATCTTACTTTTCAGGCATGCATAGCTTTGCTTTAGCTTGTAGAAAATAGTAGACATGAAGGATAAAAAGATATGGTGGGTCATCTCCTACTGCGGTCTTCCATGTCAAATTTCTTTCTGTGAGATTTTTCAATGTAATCTTCAACTTGTTTATTTGTAATTGAAGGTAGATCATTTTATTCCCATTGAACATGGGTAAGTTTAAAAGTTTCACTTTCATTTGAAATGACCAATTAATTCAAATGTTTCTAGCAAACATTTTCAGCCTCAGATGAAGAAACATCTGGGTGGATGGTGAAAAAAATCAAGAGTTTATTTGCTACTTTTTTATTTGCTAGATCACTTGCTCAAGGTGGAATATGCCCTCTAACATACCATATACGACATTCAGTGACAGCCTATTTTATAGAGGAACTGGCAGCTAGTGTCTGCTATTTTCCTAGCAAATATTTACCTTACTTGCATTGTATTACTTTCATAGCCAACATCTTTGTTACCAGCTCCTCACCTAACTGGTCTGAAATTGTTTGACATCATCCCAGTTCTTCAGGTTTGATCCTGTGAGAAATGCCATGGCAGATCCAGATAAATGCAGTCTTGAACATCTTATTGAGTTGAACTGAATATAACAATGAATATTAAAATCAGCATTGTATTGAATTAAATGAGCATTACTGTCTGCAAAGTGTTCCTTGTGCTATTCTTTTCAGCACTGATTTCCATTTACCTTCCCCCCAAGTGCTCCTTCCTGAGATGTGTTGCACATTGTTGGTCCCGTGGTACAGAATTACCTTGTGGCCTGGTCATTTTTGGAGGTTTTGGCAGTTGGGCAGAGGACAGGTGGTGCTTCTGGCACACAGTAAAAAATGTGGGAGGTGATTTGGGTGTGTAATAAGAGCACATTAGCTGTATGTTTCTGCTAGAGTGTTTAGTAGCAAAATATTTAATGATGCTGACATTTAAATTGTGATAATTAGATTTCCTAGTTAGCACCACATTGAGAAAGATGGGAGCAGTTTATATATTGCTCAGAGCTATTATTTCAGACTGTCTGCAAACTCTGATTGGCAACAATGACCCGGTTCATATTCTATTTATATATGGGATTTATTTTGCTTTTAATGAAAGCTTAGCTTCTGAATCACAGCTCTCTAGCATTATGTGAGGATGGGAATCACAAGCAAGACCTGCTTGCAGCCAAGCTCCTCTAGCGAGATGGCTCTAGACTTCATTAGCTCTTTGTCAGCTGTGGCTCTGAAACAGATACTATAAGTTTAAAGGGAAGAGGGGTTATCCAAATGTCTTTGAAGATATATTGGGCAGTTGGGCAGAAACCATTTTCTTCACAGAAAGACTGAAGAAGGGACAAAGCAAAGTCTTTCCTTTATCATGTCTCCAAGACATCTGTCCTGACAGTAACAGGCTTACTATACCAGGCAAAGTGGATAGCAATGCCTGCTATTGCATAAACTGACAGTCTGTTTGATGAACAGTTTTCCTGACTTTTTAAATAACTAGGGAAACGATCAATGTGAATGAGTGTCTTCTGCCAGATGAGTATTTTCCCCTAGTTCTCTCACAACAGAACAGCTTCTCTAGATGAGATTATGGAAGAATCTATTATAACATCCATTTTAAGAAATATTTTTATCATTTTTTTTCTCTCTATATTTTTTTTTTTTTTTTTTTTTTTTTTTTTCAGGGCACCATTTTTACTACCCCATTAGTAGTTCCTTTGGTCCACGTTATAAACTGACTCCAGGTTGCACCTGCATGGTGAGTGGGGCCTTAAGGAAGGGAGACTGAGAGCTGGGAGAAGCAAGAGGCATATATGGGATAAAGAGTAGGAGCCAGCAATAGGTGGTGGAGGAGGATGGAGATAAAAGTCCAGATAATATGGGCATGAGCAGAGGGAAATGAAACCAGAGTACGGAGACAGCTGGTCTGTAACCACTACAGTAGTCTGCCCTGCAGAAACCACACTAATCCCGGGAGCATCTCCAACCTTCCACCATCAGTCGATATCTAAGAAACTCAATAACAACTTGTGAATCTCACCTTCCCTCATTTCCAAACAGCTAGCTTACAGTCTGGCACTATCCCAAACTGTTCCATAGCAAAGAGATCAGGAAGCAAAATTATGCTGCAGACTATCAGGGATAAACAATAGTGTTAATATTAAAATACAAACAATACATATCTGCTTTTCCCATTTTTAAAGAAATCCTCCAATAAAAGGACTTTTAAAGAAGTCCTCCAATACAATCCCAAGTGAACCTGTCAATGAAAGAAAGAAAGAAAGAAAGAAAGAAAGAAAGAAAGAAAGAAAGAAAGAAAGAAAGAAAGGAAGGAAGGAAGGAGGAGAAAGATACAGAAAAAAAAGAAAGAAATGGTTGCAGAGCAACACACTGTTGCAGAACAACACACTCAAAATTCAGGAAATGCGTCCACAGCTAACAGAGACTCAGTACACTTTTCATCAGGGTATTCACTGTGAGATCATCTTTAATTAAGTGATTGTGTAATATTTTATCCATGTGGCCTATGCATCATTCCACACACTGGGTGGACATAACTCAGGTGATGTAAAGCACATTTCTGTAGCAGGAATTTTATTTTGCTCCATAATAATTAAATGCATTTGTTGAGCTGTAGTAGGTTAACAGGGGAACCATCTGAGTAGGAGCAGAAGGGAGAAATGAATTGAATAATAACTAATCATTCATAAAATTCTTACAGTGATAGTTCCTATAGAGATTTCTGAATTCACCAGCAGCTTTATCTCTGCTTTATTCTTTACTATGTAAATTAGACAGCTTTTATTTCTTTTAAGTGGATTATGTAGCCTATATATAGTAACAGGTGAACATACATTGCAGTCTCCCCCTTGAAGGAAACATTAGGACGGCCTTTTTATCTATATTATTGTCTATTTTAATGAAACTTTCAGAGCATTAATAATGTGTAACTTCAGACTTCCCTGACCTACTGTCAAACCTGGTTGAAGGTAGCCAGGGGAAAATATGTAAGCGCAGATGCAAACTCCCTTTGCTTGTGCCCTTACACCCTCACTCAGCCTCAGTTACTTGGTCAATCAGTCAATCAGTCCCCAAGACACGACCAGCTCAGCTCTGCTTTCCTGCATCAAACAGATCCATCTGTAGTTGGTAGAGAGAAGAGGTTGTCAGGATCCTAGACTGAAGGCTTTTTTCCAGCACCCAGGCATTATTGTCACTGAAGACTGTGCATACAGAAAGTTTGTAGGGCCTGGCCCTATCTGACAGTGAGGAAGCTTTGGGCTACTTCTCAAAACCAAAAGTACAGGCACGGTCAAGACAGGGCTGTACGCGAGGCACCGACACAGCCTGTGAATCCAGAAGAACGAGATTCATCAGCTGGACTGTCTTTAAAGCCAAATGCATGGCTTCGTTATGAAGGAGACCTCGGACCATTCACATACTGATTAGCGAGTAAAATTTAACAATGAATCTGATGAGGTGCATGAGCTCTGCTGATGTGCCAGATGGCAGGAAAGCCTGTCAGGGATGACAGAAAAGCAACGGTGGTGCTTTCCCCACCAATAAAGGGAAGGGGGAAGTTTTGTGGCGTCAGGATGGTCCTGCTTCACTAACATTTGCAAAGAAAGACCCAGCTCACTAAAGAACTGGTATGCTTGCAAAGCTCCTGATAAGGGGTCAAACTTGCCTGAAGATACTAGAAGGACCACCTTGTGAGAATGACCATAGCACAGTCATGTACTGCTTTCCAAAGGATGTAAAAGACAAAGTCTAGCAATGATGAGCTAAGCAGGGAGCAGGAACGACACCTGAACATCATCTCTGGCTGGAGCATGTGGCGAGCATCTCTTCACTCACCTTAACCTGGGATGCTGGGCTAGGGTGACTCCTCAAGAAGTTGCATGTCCCCTGTATGTGCAGAGTGTAAGAGCGCTCATTTGCATCTCCTTAAGGAGATTGATAAGGATAAGGTTGATTGTCCTCTGTACTATCAGGATGTAGAAACGCTACCATATATTTTTCACTCCTTGCAAGGTTGAGAGATCCCCTGTATATTCAGAGTGAAGTAACATTATAACATTTCATTTTATTTTACTTTTACTTTATTTTACTTTATTTTTCCTTTTCCTTCTCTATGGAATTCCTGTTTACTGATTGATCACCTGACTCCTATAACGATCGTGCCAGTTAATGGTGGATGTTGCTATTGAAAAGATCTTGTGCTGGTAAATAAAAGCAACCAGCTAAAGCCCTTCTGGATTATTCTACTGCCTATCCTTTAACGGCAGGATAGTACAACACATAGCCTCTAGCTTAAAGTATGGGTAAACAGCGTATTTGTTCGCAGTATGGAAACTTATCATCAGGCAAGTAATTCAGCTTTGCTCCTCTGGGAAAATACTATTTACTTACTTGTTATCAGCAACAATAGTGGTTTGGAAAACAACAAAACAAAACAAAACCAGAGCATGATTGATTAGTTCTTCCTGCAGCTCTTTGAGAATCCAAGGTTATATTTGTAATTCATCATGCCACATTCTCATCAACATGATTTCTTTGAAGGTAAAAGTGCAGCTATGATGGTAACAGAGTGATTATTCGGCAGTGTACCAGGCATTAGGAGCTATTTTTTTCCCGTCTTCATATATGATTTCTAAGGCTATTGTATTCCTTACATTTTTTTTTCACCCATGCTTTATTTAAACAGAAAAACCTGTTGGTTTAGTGTCTAGGAATAAACTGAAACTCTCTGAACTAAAACTGCAGTTCAGATATGCCTCTTTCCTTGCGGGAAAACATGAAAGGAGAGACTATTAATTTATTTATTTTTAACTTATTTGTATGGATAAGCAGTGAACCTTCTCTTTCCGTTTTGCTGAAGAGTCGCTTCCCATGACTTAGGTGATATCTCCCCTCTGGGCACCCTCTTTCAGAGCTGCAATTGGCCAGAGAGCGCTGCGAGAGCCGCAGCCGTGCCCTTGCTTATTTATGTCTGCTATTAAGGCCTGTCGCTGGTTCTACAATGCACAATATAATTTCACATTTACAACAGGTGGCAGAGCAAATGCGACGTGGACAGGCGCTCCCTCCGACACAGCAGCTGTTCCTGCGCCTCCCATGGGACCTCCAATGAAAAAGTCAGTACAGCTCCAAGCCATAATTTTTCCTTAAAACTGTCCATGGGCTTGGATAGGGGCAGTATCCATCTCCCTTGGCTGCGATCCTGGCCTTTCTGCTCCCCCACCCGGCATTTCAGGCTCTCCCATCGCTCTTTGAGCCAAGGACCCCTCCTCAGGAGTGAGGGCGCTGCATGATGAGGCTGTAGTTAACAGGGCACTCTCTTAATATAACACAAAATACATACATATTTCTATATACATATATTTATAGTCAATGCAACGCCATATACATATTTATATATTTATAGCTAAGGTACCATCAAGTATATATGCTGTCTCTGCATATCTGACATCTACAGAGATGTGTTAGGAGAAAGTAAAAGAAATCTCTTGCCTAAACAGCCCTTTTCCAAAGCATTTCCATACTGTAGCAGATCTTATAAGGAGAAAAAAAAAGAGCTGTGGGCATAGTTCTTGTTTTTAGGGAAGAATTGTTATTGCTCAATAAGGGAGAAAGGTGGGTGCATTACAGGATAGTCACAGTAAGGAGACTGAATCAAGAGAAATGAATATACATGAACTTAAGTGCAGCACACTGAGGCCCCCACTCAGTTTTCAGCTGAGTAAATGTTAATATCATTTTTAATTGATTTAATTTTAATTGGGAGAGGGGAATGACTTGTGATCCTGAGCAGAAAATTAAAAAAAAATGCTACAGAAAAGAAAGCCTGCAAAAGTGCGGGGCCCATCGCACTTCGCATTAGGGGATGCATGTAACCCCAGTAGCACTTTAGCACATGGAGCTCGGACCTTTCCCTGGTGCTTTGCGTGTTGGATAAGCAGCGCGGGGAGCTGCTGTGCCTCGGGTCTCAGCCGGCTGCTCCGCAGGTGTGCCGAGCGCTTGGGCTTGCCGAGCGCTCCGAGCAGGATTACAGCAATGCACGGAGCGGAGCACGTAGATGTTTGCAGACCAAGGCCTTGCCCTGTGCTGCCTAATTAAATCGTTAGCTCCTTGCAGCAAGAGCAGCCTCTGAGCTCAATGAAGCCTCTGTTTGGAAGGGACTATGGGCTGTTACTCTGACATAACAAAATAATCAGCCAAGATGGGAAAGGCTGGAGAAGATTATGCCAAGAGGATGGTCAAGAGCACAAAATAAACGGTCCTGTAAAATATTCTTCTAATGACTTTGCAGTCACAGTTGTAGGTATTGCTCTTTCAGTCTGTAAACCTGCGTTTTCCAAGAGAAGCTTTCATTATGCTTTTTTAAAAGAAATCTTTCCTTTAAACCTGTAAGAATGTCTGAAGGTGCAATATGTCATAGAAGTAAAATAAAAGAATTTGTCCTGCTGCTGCTTGGCTTGATATAAAATGCAAGATGAAATGTTGACTTTTAAAGGCTGTCCCAACGTCATGTTTACTGAGCAGTTTCATTGAAGATACAATCTGTTGTTTCTTTGAGCAATAAAAGACCCGGAACACTATCACACTGTGAGGTAAAATTAGCCCCTAACTTTTAGTAACAATCCACATTTTTACACTCTTTTTTTTTTCCCCCTTAGCTCCAATTCTAAGTCACACATGCTGAGAAATGTGAATGAAGCTGCCACTGTTACGTGTTATTTTGTGTAAACAGAAGTGACCTGGGATCTCTTGTACAAAGGCTGCTGTGTCTGGTCTCTGAAGCGGCAACTTCTGTATCATGACAATTAAAAGTAAGAAAAATACAAATACAAAAGTACAAATAAAAAAGAAGGCTGTGTCTAGAAAACACAGAGTTTTCCCATTGAATTCAGATGGATTTTAAACCTTCACTTCAGAAATGCAGCCCCAGCAGGACCTTCCTTACAATGGAGTGGCAGCATACATCAGAATAAATCTAGCAACAAGCAAGGCTTAGGTTACAGCCCCTTGCTGAGACCATCCACCTATGTCTATGGTTGGCTCTGGTTGCCAAAGGATCTGGGTATATTAAAGGATGCAGCCTCTTGGACGTTGCATCCATTTTCTGCCAGTTTATGCTTTGCTGCTATATTTTTAATGAGGTCATTTACTGGAGGGTTTTGGACTGAAATCCAGAGCATTCCCAGATTGGCATGGATTGCCAAGAACAATTAGAGATAAAAATAGAACGGATGAGGAGGAAGGACTATTTCATACAGAGCAAGCTAAAATCTACAAACTCGTTTTTAATCATAAGTTTCTTGATTTGGGAGATATGTGATATATTCCAAATCTAATTAATGCTTAACTTTTTTTTTGCCTGATTTTTTCATTCTTCAATGGATTTCTAATAATCTCTCACCCTATTAAGAATAGTGGGCCTGATTTTCCTGAACAATGTTTCTGTCCCCTTTAGACACTCCAAGGAGCCTGGAAAATATCTAAAAGTGTTATGAGAAAGGTTATAACCCTTTTTTTTTTTCAGAGTCCTCTGTCTCCTAGAGCCATGCTTGAGTATAAGTGGGAATATGGCTAGGATTGCTTTTTAAAAGAGAAAAGACATAGCTCTTGCTCCCAAGTGCTCGATGTCTGGTGGCAGAGCTTTGCCTTTTGCTCTCGTTTAGTGACAGCAAGCCAGAAAGATAAAAGTGTCTACAGAGAGAGCCACTTGAAGCCTATGTTTATCCTTCTAGCTTAGCTAGCTTCTGCCAGCAGCCCATGTGTCCTAAAACATTTCTAAAGTTCCCCTGGAGAGGAGCTGTATCCTTGTTCCATTCCTTTAGTTCTGGGTAGCAGAACTAGTCCTTTAGTAGCAGTTTAAAATACGAAGCTTGTCACGTCTCCAAATAGTCACACTTCAGCGTGACTATTCACATTATGCTGGTTCAAGTGTATGGCCACAACCTCATAAGTGAGGGTCACTCTTTAGACAAAATTAGACTCTCTTGACTCCTTCTTGTATGACTATCTGGACTCTCAATTAGATTACGTGAAGTATATGTGAGCTTAAGCCTAGACCTTGAGGTTAATGGTGTATTCCCTGGAGGAAGCTCAATCCAGTCATCATCAATGCCATCACTATTACAAAAACAGTAGACCAGGAAGCTTTGTCATATTGAGCATCTATTTGCATCTTTTGAGATTTTCATGAAGGGGAGCTTGAATTTAGCTTTGAATTGTCATTTAATTTGATGCCAAGAGTCTCAGCATATCATCAAAATAGGGAGAAGAATACTGCTGAACTGGCTTGGCTTTGAGACATGCAGAAGGGTGGATGTTAAGCAGTTAATTCAATAGCTAAAAATTGACTGAGTAAGCAGTTTTCAAACCTTAAATAATTGATTTCTTTTTTCCCTGCGTACTAACCAGCTCTGCTCTGTTGCGGCCTCCTACAACCATCAGTAAGGGAAACAAATTAGGAAGCAGAGAAAAAACTGCAAAGGGAAATAATGATGAGAGCTCTATGCTGTTCTGTTAGCAAAGTCCATTGATTGACCATCTATAGCTGTTTAAATAGACAGTGTCAATAGGGGTATTGGCCCTGGTGCCTGCACATCATTTACTGGTTTGTCATTGCTCGCATTGCAATGCCTAAGACATGCCTAAGAGTGCTGTATCATAACGGGGAATTAGAGCCAAACTATGGAAAGGCTTATTGCCTAGAACTAATCTGCAGGATGATGGCATTTTAAAAAAATGGATAAATGCTACCTCAACAGGGTAAAGTTTGCAATATCAGAGAAGGCGGCATATTTTCTCGTCGGTAATAGAGTACATGTCTCAGTGTTCAATACATTGGTTGTAATTGTATTCAGTATAGCCTGTGATTGTTTCATGTGTTTGATTTACTGTTATCTTTAATTAGCAGCAATTCTGTCTTTTTTGTACATTAAATGCATTTGGTTTAAGGACTCTAATTCTAGAAGTCCCTCTAAAATTAACAGAATGGAAAAAAATCATTTATAATTAACTATTTTTTTCAGATTAAAGCAAGCTATTACATAGAACAGAGCAAATGTATGAAGGGAAATGATTAAACTGCATATAGTTCTTCACATTGTGCCACATCACCCTGCCTTTTCCATTTCAGATAAACACTCTTCTAGGTCTTTTTATGTGCACAACTTTCCTACAGCCGCAGTCATTGTGTTTCAGCGAAGACGCTTTCTGAGCTTCAGCCACCCAATCAGAAAAAGAATATGAGCAAAGTCACAGACTTCAGACTATCATTTTCCAAGGCTACAGTGACTGGAAGATTTTCTGTCACTTAATATAGCAGCGGATGTAATCTCCCAGAAAAAAAAAAAATCACTCTCCCATAGTCTTGTCTTGAATTGTCTGTGAAAGGAAATGGGCTTATACACTGCTAAAGTATCTCAAGAGGCATTTGACACTTCAAAGTGTCAGGGTACTCAGCATAACATGGACTAGCTAAGACTTCTAAAGCTGTTGTGTCCTGAAGATCACATTGGGTTAGAGAGGGACAAGACTCCTCTGAAACAGATGTCAAAACTGACAGAGCACCTGATCGCTCAGACAATCCAGCTGCTTATTTCGACTGCCGGGTTCCTTAAATCTGTGGCAGGGCAACGATCAGAATACTTGCAATTCAATACAGGTATTTTCAGCTCTTTTATGATATACTACAAAACTGCTGCTGTGAAGGCAAAAGGACACATGAATGTAATTTCTTTTTCCACAAAGCATTTGCTATGTTCTTGGAAAGGTTAACCTGCCTAACTAAACTGTACAAACATTATTTCACTTTTATTGACACTCTTTGCAGAGCATGAAATGACTTGAGTTTTAATCTATTTTTATACTGAAAAGAGAAGATTAATTTAATAAGTTCCAGACATACAAGTAATTTAAAAACATATTTTCCAAATCTTTTTCTTGATGTTGCAAGGAGGAAAAGGAAAGGGAAAAGGGTGCATCACAAAGAAGAAGTTGTGGTTAAAACAAACGCAATTATATTTGTAGGGCTGATATTAACTTTTTATTATTATTATTCCAAGGTATGTCTAGAGACAGTGGCATGACTTTCAAACAGGAAATACTGCATGATACTTGGAAGTGCAAACAGTAGCATTTTATTGTGTGCTTAAGTTGTGTCAAGTAAACAAAAAAACTATACAAAAGAAAAATCCAAAAGGATGATTTCATCTCAACACATATTTGTTTCCCCAGTTATACTACATTCGCATGGCTCTTTCCCTCCAGAAAGAACAAGAGAAATCGGCAGGTAGAATGTGAAACAGGGCTGGCTGGGACAGTATCACAGAACGGTTGAGGTTGGAAAGGACCTTTGGAGCTCCAGAACCACCCCGTCGCTCAAGCAGGGACACCTGGAGCAGACTCCACAATGTGGGGCATTATGCTTCCACTGATAGCAGCTTTTATCTCTGGGTGATTTTACCCTGCATTTTCCTGATGAGAGGGTAACTCCGGGACAACAAGCTGCAGATGCTGCCTCCAAATTCTGTGAGGTCTTTGAACATGTCTTTCAGTGCCACTGTTTCGCTCAGAGTGAGCAGATTGGCTATGTGCTCAGGCTCTTGGGTTTTCATTGTTCATGGAATTGGTTACTTAATATAGCAAAAAATTAAGGAGCTCCTACAGAATATATAGGTCATATAGATCAGGAAAAATAATAGAACATTATATTAGCTAGTTGGTGTCTAGAAATAATTATAATAAAAAAATCAGCAATTCTGACTGTACTTCCATGGGCTTATAGACTCTAGCTTGTAAAAATGTGCTGAAAAATATCTTGAACATCTGGCTGTCCAGACTAAGTTGAGCAATTTCAATATATATCAAAAGCACTTCTTAGTAAAACTAAGGAAACAAGGAGTTTGATCTTAACAGAGAAGATCTGTCAAAACCCTCAAGTCTGTTGCCCATTTCTCCCATTCCTCCTGCCCTTTGGGCTGAGCGTTTGGGCATCCTTAATCCTGAGTTTAATGGTAGCAAACTGTCTTTCTGATGAGAGGAAAGGCTGCACCACGGTACCTTCCCAACTGATGATGTCTGCTATGAAACCTGTATCAAAGTGATCGTTCTTGCTGCATGTTCAAAGTTTCTAGGCTTTTTTTTTTATCCTGTTCCAGTTTTTACAAGCTGCATAAATTTCACATTAAAATCCAGTGAGTGGCTATTGAAGTACCAGTTGTAAGAACCGGACACTCAGAGTAGCATTCAGCTTGGATATTCAAATAGCAACACGTGTACCTTTCATTCAAGGTGTCATTAACTGGTCACCACTGAGATAAAGCAAAGGGTCCACTTTTCATATCAGGCGGTAGTTTGTGGTGCTTCATGTGATTAATTGCCACAGCTTCAACTGTCAGGACATAAGCAAAATATATATTTTGTAATGTTACTTATTACCTGAAATCTAACAGTCTAATCTAACAATCTAATATCTAGTGCTTACTATCTACAATTTTGCTCTGTCTCAGATGATAGGGAATGTCCTAGGCAGAAATGGAGCTGTATGTGTGGTGATTGCACACAGTGAGGACTGTGTTGAATATAACAACAACAACATTTTCTAACAACTCCTTTACTGATTTACTGCATTTTTAAGACCAAGCTCTTCTAAAAAGAATTGCTATAATTAAAACTACCATATAAATTTGGTTTGAGTCCTTTCTGGGACTACAGGCAAAGCTAAAACTTCCCCACTCTGCCATAAAAAGCAAGTTTTTTAACCCTTATTTTGGTTTGCAGAATAACTGAAAGCTTATTCTCAAGCCTTTTTATTGTACTTTTTATCCTGTTTCTTTTTCAATCAGTTAAGAAATCTGTTTAAAAACTGCTGCCCATGATTTTGGCATTATATGAGGACGCCTATTCTTCCTTACTTGAAATCTCTCGTGGTACCACAGAAAGACATTAGACCACATAGTCTTATTGCTTTAGTAATCCTTCCAATAGCTTTGAATGCTTTGAGTCTCCTTTTTTTTTCCTGAGAGTATGTTTTCAACACTTTCTAAAAAGGAAAAATGAAATGTCAAAATTCTAGCTCACTTGAACATCTTGGTCTCACTCACCAAACATTAAAGCTCGTAAAAGCAGTTTCCTGAACATTAGACATTTTACATTTTCCCACAAGTTGGGATAGCAGCTGAAATATACTGAAATATTCTTGTTATCTTTATGGCTGATATGGCAAGCAATGCTTGCAGTAAGTTGGAAGATACATGAGATGGAGAAGAAAAGAACTCAAGCTGAAGTGGGGCAGGGAAAAGAAGGTATCATATAATTTGATTTACAGAAGTCTTTTTCAATTTTGGTTAACTGAATACTTCAAAATATTATTTATGTTGCACTCTGTGACACAAATTGAAGTTTCAGTATGATACTAAAACTGAAAACCTTTTTATATTCTATCATTCCGTTGCAAAAATATAATTGAGTTGTACAGAGATATCAAATATATTTAATGTAAAGATTGATTCTTTAAAATAATGATTATGACATTTTGTTAAAGCTGAATTTTGCAACTATTTTTTAAATTGAGAGAGAAAACATTTATGGTATCTGAAAAAATATTGTATGGCATATGTCTCACTTTTCTACAAAGTCAAAAAAATTATATAATATTGTAAAATCTCTGCATGTCATATTAGTTCTACATTTACAGAATCTGCAGGTTTTCTTCTAAGGCTCCTTTCATTAGTTTGTGACATCCAAAGACTAGGCAAAGACTCTCATAAGTAGCAAATAAAACAATTTAGGGATTTAATGGACTGTCACTTTCAAGGAAAATTATCTAAATAGAGGCAGCAATTGGGTTTCACTGTAACCATTCGGCTTTCAGATCTTCCCATTACCCTAACCTTTTGTACTGTGGTTAAAATACTTTAACAGGAATTTGTACATGGCTGAAGTGATGATTTAACTTGGCAGGATTCGGGACCATGTAAGTAAATCTTATTATAAAGACCTGTTAAGGTGGACAGAAGTGATTTGGTCCCATCCTCCCATCCCTCAGTTCTATTTAACTGTATCTGAACAGCAGCTGTTCAATTTGCATAGGAATTTACATTCCTATCAATAAGGAGGGAAAAAATAGTGCAAACTGCAGTCAGGAATTTGACTTCCTTGCCTGTAAAAGGAATGGCCATTTGTCTGTACTTAAAACACATAGCAATAATAAGAGAAATACTTCTATTTTAACCGTTGAAAATGGTGCTTGAGAACTGGTGAAGGAAATTTAAGTGTTTACCTTTTCTCTTCAGAAATCAAATGAGATGTGTGAAATCTAGCAACAGAATGTTAAAGCTTCATTGTAAATTCAGTATATTTTTAGAGATGTGCTATCTGCTTTAAATACTTTCTAATTTGGATCTGAACAAACAAAATCTGCTAGCTGAGATAAATACCTGTGTAGGATGGGGAGGATTTTGGCTGGGATACACGCAATTAGCCATATTAAAAACCTTTATCACAGCCCTGAAAGTCTGTATGGTACTTTACCAACACATAATACAATATAATATTTAAGATACACATCTTCACTTACGCTTCACAGATCAGAATAAAAATGTTCCTCACTTGGGAAGCTGTGAATCTGGAAGAGTTTCTTGACCGCTGTTTCGGCTGCCTGTCCTCCCCTTCCCGCGCAGGAAACGCGTGTGATTCGGAAGTCCCCAGACCAGGCTGGTGCAGGCTGGTCAGCGCAGCATTCAGGGACAGCGTGGGCTGTGGGTCTGCCGTGAACATACTCCTAAAAGCCAGCAAGGGATTCAGGGGCCACAATGTGAATAACACTGCCATTTTATTTGTCCCAGTGTATCCCATTCAGTTGCCTTTCAGAATAATAATTTTTTTTTTTTTTTTGTTCTACCTGCCTGGCTTGTGCACTATTGGGAGTCTTAAACGTCACTAGCACCCATGCTCTGGGAGCTGAACCTGTCTTAAGCCTCATTGCATTCTTCAATATTAGTATCTAAATGTCATCAAATATCTACATCCCGGTGTCACAGATCTGGAGCTGGCTCCAAAAAACATTAAACAACACTACACTGCATGTGGCAAAAGTATTCTGATAACTATTTTAAATTACTGCAAAAAAAATGTCTCAGTGAATTTGCATGTTAAATCTAAGCTGGTTTCATTACCCTTTCTTGGCTGCAATGTTTCCATTTTAGCTCACACTAAGGATGGTGTGTTTGGCTACGGCACATTTTTTTTAAAAAAAAGGTTAGTTAGAGCACATTAAACAGTATGTTCTGACACTGCTTCTTTTCCCTTGGGCTAGGCAAGTGCTAAGTGTTTTCAGAAGCCCTCTCATACCTCTGCAGGAGGAAGGCTCCTTTAATGTTTCCAGATTTGTGTTACAGTGAGTGGAGATTGCTAGCAGAGAAAAAAGACAACCATATGTGCTCCCATCCGCTCATCCAAGCGAATCTGCTGCGCAAAGGAGAGCAAGGATCCTCCTTTTACCTTCCCAGTCAGTGCCTGTTCTCCATAAATCACAGCCACAACACACCGGTGAAATGGGGACCCCTCGGTTCTGCTCTCTGATTTGAGGGTTATTTGCACTGTTCTTTATTCTGTTATCGTGCAGTGTAAAGCAGCCTTAAAGCAGCAGCTCTCTCCTGCTCTTATCTGCGTGCTGGCAAGCTCAGAGTCAGCATCCTTAAGATCTCCCCTCCGGTTCAGTGAATCCTGCCCTGCCGCAGATCTCCCGTGCCTCACTCGGGTGCCTGTCGTCCAAAGAGGGCAGAGTCCAGCCTTCGCTCCTACACTAACCCTGTCTTTCAGCTGCCTGCGAGCAGGTCTTTGCTCAGGGAATAGCTTTAAGTCATCTCCCTCTGTCCTTGGATTTCATTGCCGTCAGCATATGTCTGAGATGAGGAATTGCAGCATCCGAGTTATAAGCACCCAAGGTTTTTATTAGTTATGGTCCTAAGAGACTAATTCCACGGTTTAATCATTAGATAAGTCTTCCTGCTAGGGATCAAACTTCAAAGTCAGCCTTGGGTCAAGTGAACATTGTTTGTTTAATAAACCTTCCTCCATATTCTGTCAAGAGGTTAGCGAGCAGCTGCCACACCAGTTGCTCTTAGCACCTCTGGGGTCAGCTAGCTTCGGATAAAATCGTGGTGAGAAACAGACTTTCCATTACTTAAGGAAAGAAAAAGCCTCACCTACTGGAAGTTACAAGCCATCATAAGGATGCAACAAACAACCGAGTGAAATTTGTCTCAGTTGTGGATGGGAATCATCTCATTCATGTCAGCAAGCTCTGTGGCAGCAACCCTGACACTAATTAATTTCATAGAAAGAGCTTTTTCCTTAACGGACTCTGTGTAAATAAAAAATGCTTACTCATATATCTCAGAGAAATACCCAAGATTGACATTGGTAACTTTTAATATGAACCAGTTTTTCAACATGAGTTTTGGACACATGATGCTTCCCTGTTTTGGCGAGTAGCCACGCAGAAACCGAGCATTTCTCTCTTATCTTTTCTGACAAGAAGAGATGTTGCTGTTGGACAATACAACAAGAAAGAATCAGCCACGTTATACACAAAAATCAAATTTTCAAGAGATAGCTGAAGTGACCAAAGAGCGTTGGGAAAAGCTCCGTCCTTACGGAGTTTAGACAGGGGCTTTTGTCAAGCAGTACTGCTCACAATAGGAGGGAGATTTGCCAAGGAATTTTGGATCAGGTCTCTACATTTATTCTGTGCTTTGAAACATCTTTCGCAAACCACATAGAAAAAAAAATAGGGAAAAAATAAAACCATGAGTCAGAACTGTCCTTAGAAGGTATAAATTAAAGGGTTAGAAGACACCTCACTTTTAAATATTATTCACATTCAATAGAAAAAAAGCAGCCCCTTGATGTTGTACTGACTTTCTGATTTAGAGCTCAGTAATTAAAAGCAGCTATTTTTAAAATTGATGTTTGTTAATCCAAGATGCTGTTACTTAGCATTTCATTCCAGGCAGCACTTTTATAAGTTTGCTTATAAAAAAGCACCCCAAAAGGAGTAATTTTAAACAGAAAATCCTGTGAATATTTATCTACTGGATTTAAGCTGTAATGAATTTAAGAAGCTTAGGAAAATGCCATGAAAGTCCACCAACTTTCTAGCTCCGCAACTGATGCAATATGAAATTGGAAATGAATTTCTTTCAGAAGAAAGGGCTTTTATTGGAAATTGTACACCCTCCCGGGGTCTCCAAAGGGAGAGCAAAAAAGCTGCAATTCTGCCTTGTGGATCCCCTGCACAACCGTTCACTGTAGTGGAGTGGGCTCTTCTGCATGTTGACTGAGGGAAGGAAATTTCAAGGCCCCAAGTTGGTATCTGATTAGGTAAATATAAAGTGGTCAGAAAGGTTAGATGCAAACTCAATGACGTTAAACCATTCAAAGAAAGCAGTCATAGCTACATATTTCAGAGAAGCTATGGGGAAAAACAGCCTGAACGGCACTGAGATAAATTTTAACTAGCTTCTGAAGGGAGGGCTAGCCAGGAGAGATGCTGGAGTTAAAAGCTCAAGTTTGGTATGTGAATTTTGAATGTCTCATTAAAGATTTTTAAAAGGAAATTCTGTCCTTGTCTGATAATGTGTTCTGTAATTTCTTTTTTATTTTTTCTTCTTTTTCCCCCACTCTTCCTCCTTCCTGCAGAACTTAAGTCTTTTAAATCTTCCTCTAACGTACTAGTAAGGAGATCTAAAATAAGATGGTAGGCTGGCTGTGTCATTGTTTCTAGTAACATTCAGTTTCTTAGGTACCCTGCTAAATGCGTCTTATGTAGATGTTCACATTTAAATCCATCTCCAGACCTGGAATATGGAGCACGTTTCTATCTCCCCTGAACAGCAAAGACGACATTTCCCATCTTCACCGAGGGAGGATCATAGTCTAGTTTCTAGTTGAGGAATGATTGGAAGCTTAACGAGTTTCCTTCCATGTTGGAAACTTCTTGCCGGTCCAAGGAATCGGGAGAGGATCAAAGACGCAGACTCCACATGGATTAGGCCTTGATTTATTTATTTATTTTATTTAGCCCGAATAGCGTGTTTATATCCACAAGCAGAAGCATGCTCTTTAGCCACATATACGTGTACAACTACGATTGGTTACATGCTACTGTCCATGCATTTCTACTGCACTTGGTTGGTCGTGGATAACGGGCATGTAATCACACCATTGGTCTGTGCACCAGTCCTTTCTCACTGACAAGCTTAATTACAGCTCCGTCTCGCCCAACTTTCTCATGCTTGCAGTTCAGGGACTTTCCAGGATCACATTCCTTCAGTTGAGGGAGTATCCACTACCTTCTTTAGCTCAGCTCTTCGTAGTCACATCCCATGGGAAGGCCTCCGTCCCTTAGATATGTTCCCACACTTCCACTGTAGGGTACAAATATAGCCCCAGCCTTTTCTTGGTGGCATAGAGATTTTTTTGTAAATTTTCCTTCTTAAGTTTATTATAGACTGCTGAGAGCTTTGCGGTGTGTGACATCAGGAACTCCATGGTCCTCCTTGTGCTTCCCGGTGACAGTACCCGCAATGACAAGGGGCAGACCCCAGGGCTAATTCCCCCCAGCCCTCTTCAATTTGCCGGCGCAGAACCTAAATCTGCACTTCTTGTGAACTCTGAGTTTCACAGGCAGAAATCTTGGTGACCAGAAGATGCCAGGTTAGAACTTCAGCGGTTTTACTCTGCAAGGAAATGTTTGCCAGTATAGGTTATGAATGTGGGATCATCCTTCAGTCCAAAAACTTCAGTAGGTAAGAGGGACTTCATCCAGATATGCAGTTAAACTTCAAATATTTCCATTCTTCTCCGTTTGTATTTTGTCAGCCTTTGCCATACATCTTACCTCTTTTAGGAATAAAACAGAGAAAAACATAAGTTCAGAAGCATGTCAACACCCTCTGTTTTGTCACCAGCTATGATAAGGTTAACCTTGAATATTTTTGAATTTATTTGGTAAAGAAGAAAAATGACATCTGTTTTGTAACCTCACATCTTCCTACACTTTCTGACAGCATGAAGTGTTTTCACTGAAGTATAAGATTTGCTCATGAAAGCTGAGCTAATCAGATGTGGCTATCCAAAGTTCAGTCAATAAATAGCTTGGCTTCCTATCTTGTGATAATATAAAGGGAGATCAATAAGAACCAGGAAGATTATTTCTGTGTTTCTTTCTGCTTTGTGTTAAGTTACCCATGAAGGACAGGCTGCTTCTCTGCAAACATTTATTTCTCCTTAAACTCTATTATGCTGCACCTGTTCAGTGGGAAGAGGGAAGTGCTGATTGTATATGAATAACAGATTCCAAGTAGTTGCATTTTTAAGTAATTCATTCTTAAGTAAGTACCTATTTATCACTTCTGTGCATTTACTATCAAATCAAAATTCTAAATACAACAAAGTAACATCAGTCCTTAGCAGGTCCATGGGTATACATATAAGGCCTATGGGATCCTGGGGTGCATTAAGAGGAGGGTCTCCAGCAGGTCGAGAGAGGGGATCCTGCCCCTCTATTCAGCCCTGGTGAGGCCACATCTGGAGCACTGTGTCCAGTTCTGGGCCCCACAGTACAAGAGGGATGTGGAGCTGCT